>SKCR01031020.1:0-31115 GCA_019454045.1 Zanthoxylum bungeanum
AACAAAAAATCAAGTCCTTTAACATGTCATGTTGTATTCGGCCAAGAGGGATTTTTACGGTTTGATTTGTTTTTCAATCCAATTGAATCACTAATCTACATCCCGTATTGATTTTAAGTCATCTAATGAACTTGAAAGCAAAAAATCCAATTAAGTGAAAGGATCTCCATTTTCGGTCAATCAACAATTTTGGTTAAAAATTCATCCAATGCATTTTTCTAAAAATTGATCATGTAACACATCATATTACATACATATAAGCATACTCAAATCATCTAATGAACTTGTGCATGCAAAATACCAAACCAATGGAAGCACCTCCACATTCGGCCAAGACAACCACTTTGGGGAAAAATCATCCAATGCATTTTTCTTAAAATTGATCATGTAATATATCATATAACATACATATAAGCATACTTTAGCATCCAATTTCACAAGAACATGCTTCAATCAATTTTCCCCAAATTAAACCTAATGTATTTCATGCTTAAACATGGCTCCATAATACCATTGTTGGTTTCTATAATTAGTCCCAAAGAAAGATTAAGCCATAGAAATACAATAACATACATGCAAAGCTAGAAACATGGCGGAATCATACTTACTAACTAAGCTTGTGACGAAAATGGTGAAGACAATCCTTGAGTCTGCAAGGTGGAAGTTTCGGCCAAGCAAGAAGATGGAGAGAGAGATTCAAGTCTTCAAGTGTTCCAAGCTCCAAGGATGTTTCCTATCACCTCTTTTGATCCCTTAAATGTGCTAGCAAAATGGAGAAGATGAAAACAATTTTCTGCCTTCTTTGATGAAGCTCACGGCGTGAGCAAGGAGAAGGAGAGGAGTGTTAGCCTTTTCAATTTTTTGGTTCTCTTTTGTTACCAAAAACGTGAGAGGCAAATGAAAAGCAATTATGAGATATCAAATACCAAAAATGAATTTTTAATTAAAAACCCTTCAAAAACCGTGAAAGGTTTTCCCTCCAAAGGAAAATTCATCATATGCCATCATTATCTCACATTGAGAATAGAGACAATGTATCATCCCATAAAGGTGACTAGATACATCCATCATCTATTCGTGTCAAGTAATGAGATATCGCGATGTGATTTGCGGATTCCACCCGTTTCAAAATACGAATGTGTCCGCAAACACTTTCGGGCCCAAATTCGCTAATTCTGAATTAACGAATTTCCGTCGCGACGAGAATTAAATAATTACACCTAGCGGAATTATTATTCAGATCGCTAACGAATTAATTCCAAATTAATTCGTTTGCCCGAATTAAAATCCGATTTTAATTCCGCGTCGAAATCTAATTTCGTTTAATAATATATCGAATATATTATTTTATCGATTAATTCCAAATTAATCGATATCTCTCTCTCTCCTAATAAGGCATTTTATCCAAGATAAAGTTTCTCCGTAATTAATCCAAGATTAATAAAGTTCGAATCAAACATCATAGGTGAATCTTCAGGAAGCGACCCAAGAGATCTCCGGATATGTTGGCAGTAAATACGGTCGTTGGATAATCCAAACACGTACGTACCTCGTACTACGTGTTTACCCATTTACAAGACAAGGTTGGCTTCTAGCAAAGCGCCATGCCTACCCAATTCTCCAGAAATATTCTTACTGGAATATTAGATCTTTACTAAGCGTAGTATACCGTAGTATCGCGTACATCGATCCAGTATCGGACGATCACATGTTAGGCCTGGGGCTAGAAATGTGTCTGCCCCGTACGAAACATATATCGGATATCAAACAACTATTCTCTTTAAATCGGACAATCCTAACCTGGTCATATTGTCCCGACGGTTGCAACCTTTTATAGAGTAATAGTTCTGTATCCAGCGTGATCATCATCTCCATATGTCTGAAGTGATACTTCCATCTTGACATCACATCCAGTACACTACGATTCTTGATAAACCCAGAAGAGGCGTACACATAACCGGTTAAAGCCTTGAACCACCACAACCAAAGTTTACCGATTGTCGCAAGTACTAGCGATGCAAGTCTCAGGTTAAGACCATATACACCTACCCTGATGCGGCCTCCCATAAACACGCAGACATACTACCAATGGGATTCCGCGGGGTCTATCCAGAGCGAAGCTATTTTCTGTACCATCGGTAAAACACAACCTCTTATCGCACTTGCATAAGTATCCAATACTTAAATATATGAGAACTATGTCGTTGTGCCATCATAACTCGCACAAGTGCAATACTAGTCTATTCCGCATTATCGATGTCCGATCTCGATAATACTCCGACTAGGGATATTTAATGATTAAACCTTTTATATTGATACTGTCTCATATCATCTCAATACGGAACTAATCATACGGACCGTTGCCATCAATATATCAAAGTAAATAATTTACAAAACGGCAAAAGGAAATTTCATGATCACATAGTTAATTTTGTACAATAATACAATATCATTTACAAAACAGTGACGCTATGGGTCATAATGTCTAACGACCATCAGATTTCAGGGCTAAGGGGACACCGATACGTAATGCCCCTAGACCCTAGATTTAGGGACATGATAGTGTCATGTATTGGGGACGGTGATACATAACGTCCAAATGTCATGGATTTGCACACCTGCCTCTAGTTCAGTGGCTTGGGGGACGACGATACGTAAAGCCCCAAGACCACTAGTTTAGGCGTTTAGGGAAACGTCGATACGTAACGCCCCCATACATCAGGTTTTCTATAGATATTCAGAGAGATGGATTTTAGAACGATGGTTTTATAAAAGAGCTTTTATGAGAAACAATTTTATAAGAAAATCAGATTTTTACAGAAAGAAAGGTTTATAGAAAATTTCACAGAAAGAGACTTGAAAGAGTTTTCAGAAGAGACAATTTTCCTGTTTAAGTTTTAAATCAATGGATTTCATAAGTATTTCAGTTTTCCATTTTAAAATTGACGATTCACTAGGTCGTTCAAATGATCTAACCCTATCACTCTTAGTGTTTTATTTTGCAGGTTTACCCAGAGAATGAACTCGGGAAGATGGATACTGATGGCAGTCACTAGGGTGTTGAGTCCACCAGGTTGTGTACAGAAGTCAAGCGTAGTCAGAGTCAAAGTAAAGTTGTATACATATACTAGTATTGTATAAGTTTTTGCGATGTATTAAATATGTTCAAGAACATAGTTATATAGAGGAGTAGTAATGAGTACACAATTATGGGTTTAAGTTTCATTTCATGTTATTGAATCAGACAAAGGTCCATATATATGAGTCTATATTTGAAATGAAATAGTAGTGATGTATACAATCAATGAGTCAGAGGCTCAATGGGATAGTATGGCATTCCCTGTCGGTGGAATTTCCTGAAGGGGGATGTTACAAAGATGGAATCAGTGCATGATCTTGGGAGTCAGTGACTCCAATGGGTATAGTGTTGGGGTCTTGTATATGTAGTATACCTGAGGTACTAGAATGTGAGGCACTACCTCTCCAGTATCTGATCCTCGAGTACGTCTTCAAAGTTCTATAGACAGATTAGTAAGAATTCATGAGCTATTCGAATATCATTCCTTATGAAGTAACTATATCCTTCGTAATCATCTTGATTTATCAACAAAAGTTCAAGATAAGTTATGAAATTGGATAGTAAATCCTAAGAATATCCACCCAGGAGGGGTAAAAAAGAAAGAGTTGTTGGACAATTATGACCCATAGCATCACTATTTGTAAAAGACATTGTGGTTTTTGTACAAATTAACTATGTGACAAAGGAAATTGATATTTTATCATTTTGTAATTGGATTACTTGAATATATATAAATGATGAAAGTCTCTATGATTAGTTCCGGATTAATAAGATATGAGACAGTATTAATCCACGAATGGTTAATCATTAAATATCCATAGTCGTAGTATTATCGAGACTGGACATTGATAATGTGGAATAGACTAGTATTACACTTGTACGCGTTATGGACGTTTAACGACATAGTTCTTATATATTTAAGTATTTGATACTTATGCAAGTGTGATAGGAGGTTCTGTTAGCCGTTGGACCGGGAACAGCTTCGCTCTGGATAGACCCATCAGAATCATATTGGTAGTATGACTATATGTCTATGGGAATCCGAATCAGGGTAGGTGTATGTGGTCTTAACCTGAGACTTGCATCGCTAATACTTACGACAATCAGTACATTTTGGTTTTGGTCGTCCGAAGCTTTAACAGGTTCTGTTTACGCCCCTTCTAGGTTTACTGAGAATCGTAGTGTATTGGGTGTGATGTCAAGATGGAAGTATCACTTCAGTCATATGGAGAAGATGATCACGCATGGATTCAGAACTAGTACTCTTTATGCTGCAGCTATCAGAATAATATGACTAGGTCATGATTATCCGATTATAGAGACTAGTTGCTAATGATCCGATATATGCTTCGTACGAGACAGACACAATTTCAGCCACAAGCCTAGCATGTGACATCCGATACTGGATCATAATACGCAATACTTTGTATACTATGCCTGATATAGATTATATATTCTTCGTTGAATATTTTTGGAGAATTGGGTAGGCACATTGCTTTGCTAGAAGCCAACCATGTCTTATAAATCAGTAAGAACGTGGTACGGGGTACGCACGAGTCGGATAGTCCGAAAATCGGATTTACTACCAACATATCCAGGGATGTCTTGGGTCGCTTCCCAAAGATTCACCGATGACATTTGGCTCGAACAGAATTAATCTGAGATTAATTATGAGAGAGAGAAAATTAATCTAGGATTAATTGCGGTAAGAATTTATCTGGTATAAAATTCAAATAGAATAGAGAACGCGATTAATTTGGAATTAATCGATTAAATAATATATTGAATATATTAATTTAAATTGGATTTCAAAACGGAATTAAAATTGAATTTTAATTCGGGCGAACGAATTAATTTGGAATTAATTCGTAAGCGACTTTCATAATAATTTTACTGGGCATTATTATTTAATTAAATTAGATTTAAATACGTCGCAACGGAAAATTCGTTCAATCGGATTAAACAAACCCGAGCTCGAAATGTGTTGAGCAAGCCCACTTGAATTTTGAATTTAAATGGTGGGGTCCACCAACTTACATCAAATATCTACATGAGTGATGGAAGTGGTTGGGAGCATTTAATGCATTTTTCCCTCCAACACACTTTGCCTTTGTTTATCTTTTTGGAAAATTCAACTTGTTGTAGACATTGCATTTTTGCATAACACCCGATGAGGAGTCTTATATGGAGACAACTCCCTCTTAGTCATGAAAGTCGCGGGAAAAGAACGTTGGAAGGGTAAAGTTGGAAAATATAATTTTTGATGAATTTCTCCGAGTTGTTTCGCTTCGGTTGCTTGTTATACCTCCGTTTCTAAGCTCATCTTAGGCCCAACACTCCCATAGATCACCTACCTAACCCAAACCAAGCCCAAATACCCAAGTCAACCCAAGTCAAACCAAGCCTATGCCCATTGGTCATGATTCAAGCCCATTAGTGCCTTATTTAGGTAAATTGCACATTAATCACATGTTTAAATACTGATTAATCCTTGCCTAAATAAATAAAATCATTACCAAATCAAATCCAATCCCAAATCCTAATTAGGAGATGCATTCCTTATTAGAAATCAATTAGGAGATTCCTTCCTAATCTAATTAGGAAAGTCTTCTCTCTTTGCCTATAAAAAGAGGCTTTCACCCCCCATTCAAAACCCTAGCTCATACACCTCTCTCACACGCCTAAAGCATTCTCTTAAGCCTCCATTGCATGCCCAAGCATCCCCCTGAAACCTCCATTGCTGAGCCTTTAAAATCCAATAGCCTCCATTGCCGCATCTTCCCTCCATCATCAACACCCTTCACGCCCAAGCCCTAAACTTAACCCTCCATTGCCGAGTTCCAGCCCCCAGTCACAGCCTTAAAACACCCTCAAATAAACCTTATTCACGGCCCTAAAGTCGCACTAAACACCCTCCAAACACAGCCCCATTCGCAGCCCCAAAACAGTCAATGAAAACACCCCACTGCACCTGTAAAATGCCGCAGTTCACCTTCTGTTCTGGTCGGTTTTTGTTGCGTCCTTAGCCCCCAAAACCGTCCTAAAATCACCTAAACACCATCCCCAAAACCTCCATAAAGTTTCCCTAAAAAATCCCCACAAACGCACCTCCATAAGCCTTCAAAATCACCCAAAACAGTCCCTGAAAACACCCCACTGCACCTGTGAACTGCCGCAGTTCACCTTCTGTTCTGGTCGGTTTTTGTTGCGTCCTTAGCCCCCAAAACCGTCCTAAAATCACTTAAACACCATCCCCAAAACCTCCATAAAGTTTCCCTAAAAAATCTCCACAAACGCACCTCCCTAAGCCTTCAAAATCACCTAAAACAGTCCGCTAAACCATCAAGACAGTGACCTGAAACGTAGCAGCGAAGCAGCCGCGAAACGGACTTGAAACAGTAGCCCGAACAGCAAAATATCGAGGAAAGACGTTGAGTTGGTGAACTAAAAGAGTAGCGGATCATTCACCCTTCCAACGGACGTGTAACGCCCTTTCTTAGACGACAAAAGAGGTTAGACCTGAGGGCACCTTTTACCTATCTTCTTTATTCTTTATTTTATTTTATTTTGATATATAATTGCATGAGAGTCGTTTGAGGCATGATTTAATTGTTGGATGGGCGGGACATGTGTTCCCTTTTGTGGTATATAGGATGGAAACCCGGACGTAAATTCTGTAGCCGAATCCGAATGGACGGTAGTGCGGTTTGTACTCGGGATACAACGCCACGTACCACTTAAGAGACATATGTTTTGTCCCATCCAAACTTGTATTTGAGCATGTTATAGTCTTTAGGTTATTTGTTTATTATTTGAAGCATGGTTTAATTTATTTGTTATTTATTTGTTAAAGCATGTTTAGGTTGTTCACTATGCATGTTCTTAGTTTATGATGCGTTTGGGTAATGATTCGTACATGTTGATTTAATGGTTTAATATGCTTGTTGTGTTACATTACGTGGAATTATTTGGATGAAAGCATGTTAGATCTAAGTACCCTTGAGCATGAATGTTGAATAGATTCGGTTAGTTTATTGCACAAATTATATCATCACAAGTGACATAAGTAAGGGACCATTCCGAACCCAACGGTTTGAGGTCTTCCCTTGCGAGGGGTGAGTGCGACCTTAAATCTTTGTCCCGGTTCACACCGGGTGGCGACTCCATGTTATTTCGTACTTCCCAACTAGGCCGCGAGCCTAGAAACAGCGTCGCCCAGGTTCTGTTGTCTACAGTCTGGCGACTCCACTGGGGATTTTAGAGAATCGGCCTCGAAATCATGTCTTGTGATGTGTATAATTTGTGCATTAGTTGACCATTTCTATAGTGGGTTGAGGGGGTTAATCAAAGGCTTTGTTGAAGCTAGGTGATGGTTGGGTGTCTTCCTTCACTCACTACCCTTCGCGGAAAAGCTGTGAAGGCACCTAGATAAATCATTACTTGTAGCTCGTTGTGACATACTAGTTTGGAGGACTCGTTGTTTATTCCTGACACCAAGCGATAAGAGCCTAAGGGGCTTGGGTACTTAAGAGAGCCTCGCTCCACCTTCCCTCTGGGGAATCTACAACGGGAAATCCATTCGATAGTTAGTCACACACTGTAACTTGTTGGCACGTACCGTAAGGTATAAAAAAGGTGCACTCACTCGGTCGCTTGAACCCTTGAGTGAGGAGTCCTAGTCGTGGGTAATCCTTCGTCAAACGAGAGCCTTTGTCGCGCCCCGTGAACCCACTTGTGAAACTTAGCCTTGAAAGAACCAGTAGTTATTTATTTTATGTTTGTGTGTTGGACCGCCGTTATTTGGATCCAGTTGGACCTTTTGTCAAAAGATGTGAACTTGTTGGGCCATTTAAACTGGGGCAAGTTTGTGTCCTTTGACAGTTGGGCCAAAAGCTTCTAAAATACCGGTGGGCCACTTTGTGAATGGGCCTTTTATCATTTGAAGTCATTTAGCCATATCATTGTAAAGTGTAAACCTGTTGGGCCTTTTCAACTGGGACAAGTTTGCACCGCGCGATGGTGTGATTAAATACTTTAAAATGATAATGGGCCAAGTTGTTTAAATTCTTTTTTAATCTATTACATGCATCGCATACATCTCATGCATCTCATGCATACATGCATCATGTTAACCCTTGTGTCTTAAAAGCCATCATGGATACCCGTTGGGTTAGAAAAAAAGAAGTCAGAGCATTCCTTGGGAAAATCCAGTATATCAGTCGGTTCATTGCAAAGTTGACGTCAGTGTGTGAACCTATCTTCAAGTTGTTGAGGAAAGATCAGCCGGTAAAGTGGAACGAACAGTGTCAGGAAGCATTTGACAGAATAAGGGAATATTTGGTGAAACCTCCCGTCCTGAGACCTCCGAAACATGGCAGACCTTTGGTGCTTTATTTGGCTATTGAACCCGAAGCGCTGGGGGCGATGATGGTACAAGCCGATGAGACAGGAGTAGAGCACGCCATCTACTACCTCAGTAAGAAGCTGCTTCCGTACGAAGCTCGCTATCAGGAAGTAGAGAAGATTTGTCTAGCAGTAGTATGGGTGTCCAGGAAATTACGCCACTATTTCCAGTCTTACAAGATCCAAGTGGTCGCAAAGGAGAATCCTTTGAAGTATCTACATTTGCTGCCTTCGCTAGTTGGAAAGCTGGGCAAGTGGTTAGTACTGTTGACTGAATTTGACATCGAGTACCTCACTTCAAAGGTAATCAAAGGGCGAGCCGTGGCAGAATTCCTAGCCTTGCAACCTGTTGAAGGGGATCAGTACAAGTTTGAATTCCCCGACGAAGAAATCCAAGCTATAGCAGTCCAAGGATGGAAGATGTATTTTGACGGAGCAGTGAACTGCAAGGGAGCCGGAATCGGTATTGTAATAGTAACCCCTGGGGGAGAGACTTTGCCTATGGCCAAGAGGTTGACGTTCAGGGTAACTAACAATATGGCTGAGTATGAAGCATGTGCATTCGGCTTGACTGCATTAATAGCCTTGAGAGCTACGAACGTAGATGTTTACGGAGATTCAATGTTGGTGATCCGACAGATGCAAGGAGCATGGGAGTTAAAAGAAGAACGGTTGAAGCCATACTTATTCCACCTCAGAAACCTAGCACATGCTATCCCTAACTGCAAATTTCAGCACTTGTCTCGGGAAGAAAATCAGATGGCAGATGCATTGGCAACGCTAGCCGCAACCTGGGAGAATCCAGAGAAATTGGTGATGAGACCACTTGTGTTGACAACGGCCAGCAAACCGGTTTATGAGATAGAGAGGATCTTGGGAGTAGAGGTCGATGACGGAAGACCGTGGTATTATGACATCCAGAGGTACCTGGAACATGGGGAATACCCAGAGGACGCGAGTAGAAAAGACAGAAATCGCCATTCAGAAGTTGGCTGCTCAATATGTGAGTCTGAAGGGAGAACTCTACAAAAGGCAGGCGAACGGTGTTCAGCTGAAATGCTTGAGAAAGGAAGAAGCTCAGAAGATAATGGATGAAGTGCATGCTGGCGTCTGTGGACCGCATATGAATGAATTGAACTTGTCCCGCAAGATTGTGAGACAAGGCTTTTACTAGTCAACCATGGAAGCCGACTACGCGAGGCTGGTAAGGCACTGTCATGATTGTCAAGCGCATGGGAATTTGAATCATTTGCCGCATACAGAATTGCACGGATTGTCAGAACCGTGGCCTTTCTCAGCATGGGGAATTGATATGATCGGAGAGATTCGGCCGAATGCGTCAAACGAACATCGCTTTATAGTGGTAGCAGTGGACTACTTCTCGAAATGGGTAGAAGCCGAGTCATTCCGTAATGTCACGGCAAAAAAAATGGCTAAGTTCATTGCCCGGAATCTCATATGCCGGTACGGTATGCCGCATCACGTGGTTACGGACAATGGAGTACAGTTTCAGGGAGAGACCAAGGCGATGTTACAGAGGTATGGGATAGGTCATCATAAGTCTTCACCATACAGGCCGCAGGCTAATGGAGCAGTTGAGGCAGCCAACAAGACAATAAAGACGATTCTGGCGAAGATGACGGAGAATTACAAAGACTGGGCTGATAAGCTGCCGTATGCCCTGTGGGGGTACAGAACATCTGTGAGAACGGCGACAGGAGCTACGCCTTATTCTTTGGTCTACGGAATGGAAGCGGTATTGCCGGTGGAAGTTGAAATACAATCTATGCGGGTATTAGCAGAAGCGGAGTTACCTGAACAAGAATGGACCTCGCAGAGGTTTGAGCAGTTAGCATTGATGGATGAGAAGAGGATGAAGTCCTTGCATCACATGCAGATATATCAGAAGCGGTTGGCCCGAGCATTTAATAAGACGGTGCGTCCTACCAAGATCAAGAAAGGTGATCTGGTACTTAAGCAGTCGAAGCCGTTGACGACAGACCCAAGAGGGAAGTTCAGACCAAATTGGGAAGGACTATACATTGTTCAGAAGGTAATGGGAAATGGAGCAGTGAGACTGTCGGACTTGGAAGGGAACGAGTTCACCGAGCCGATCAATGTTGACAGATTGAAGTTGTATTTTGCCTGAGGGGCAGAAGACTGGATGGTCCTGCTGCAGAAGACCTAACCCAAAAGGATAAAGAAAAATCATGAATCCATGCATACGTATAACCCACTATTGCATTCTTTTTGTTTTCGTGTTTTGTGTTTTGTGTTTTGTATTCACAGGTTTTGAAGACAGAAAAATGAAAGCGACAGAGATAAACCAATCAGAAACAGCGAAAGCACTGTATTGAGTTTGGGTAGAAATCCCGGGGCTGAGGTCCACATCAGTGTTAAGGTTCAGATAGTGAATTGAGGGTTGAGGCCCGCTGTCAGTTTGAGTTTTGGGGAATGGATCCCGGGGGCGAAGCCCACAGTGTCAGCAGCAGAAATGAAGAATTCCTTTGAATGAGTGAGTGAGTAAAAATAAAAAAATAAAAAAAAAAAGAGAGAGAAAGAAGTCTTTGGTAATTTGATATATGTCCGGTGATGACATTGTGTGCTATAGGTAGAAGCCTTAGAAACGATGAGTGCTGGAAGTGTTCTTCACGGTATGCTGAATAGATTGATCTCGACTAGACTCATAAAGCACCTGAATACGGGATCTCAACAATGGAAGCCTGAGTGGTTGATGAGATGACTAGCTGAAGAGACAGAGGATCGGTGAATGACCGTTTGACTGGATGTCCACCATGGATTACGGACGCTATGATACATGATATGGTCAGAAATAACAGAAATGTCTCTGCAAGAAAAGAAAAGAAAAAGACCGCCTATAACCGATAAGCGTGAAGCTACCCATGGGCGAGTATTAGGACCACCATGAGGAGAAATGCTACCTTAAAGGGTAGGTGTGTCAGAAAAAGAGAAAAAAAGAAAAAAAAAGAGAGAGAAAAAAAAAAGAAAAAAAAAAGAGTTCTGAATGAAAAGAAAAAGACGAGAGTGCAATACAGAAGACCATATCATGTCAAGTATGCTGAAGTAATCACAGAATGTGATTAAGACATTCAGGTTGGTTAGACCCACTGGTCCGATTCTCCGAAGCGAAATTATCGAGTTGGCTTGCTTAAGGAATAAGCTGTGAAAGATCCTTGGCACACACACACTAGGAGTATAGTTTGGATCACCTATTCAGACGATCGGAGTTGAGCATATCGAGTACTTTGAAGATTCTCTGGCTTCGACATCAAGCATTCGTTGAGGACGAAAATATATCCAATTATCAGAGATGATCTCGTGAGAGGAATTGCAATACGCTGAGTGGAATCATTGACATCAGTTTCAGTTTCTACGAGAATGGCATTCTGGGGGCGAGGCCCACATTGACATCAGTTTCAGTTTCTGCCGAGAATGGCATTCTGAGGGCGAAGCCCATATTACATCAGATCATTATGGTCCGGGAATGGACAGTCCGGGAATGGACAGCTCAGGAATGAGCACGCTCGGGAATGAGCACGCCGGGAATGGCACTCCGGGAATGGAGATTTAGTCCAGGAATGGACAGCTCGGGAACGAGCACGCTCGGGAACGAGCACGCTCGGGAACGAGCACGCTCGGAACGAGCACGCTCGGGAACGAGCACGCTCGGGAATGAGCACGCCGGGAATGGCACTCCGGGAATGGAGATTTAGTCCGGGAATGGACAGTCCGGGAATGGACAGCTCGGGAATGAGCACGCCGGGAATGGCACTCCGGGAATGGAGATCGGTTCGGGAATGGACCACAACACGGTGACAGTTCGGGAATGGACTTCATCACATCATATCACAAACACTCCGGGAATGGAGATTGGTTCGGGAATGGACCACAACACGGTGACAGTTCGGGAATGGACTTCATCACATCATATCACAACAACACTCCGGGAATGGAGATCGGTTCGGGAATGGACCACAACTGTGACAGTTCGGGAATGGACTTCATCACATCACATCACAACAACACTCTGGGAATGGAGATCGGTTCGGGAATGGACCACAACACGGTGACAGTTCGGGAATGGACTTCATCACATCATATCACAAACACTCCGGGAATGGAGATCGGTTCGAGAATGGACCACAACGGTGACGGTTCGGGAATGGACCTCATCACATCACAGCAACACTCCGGGAATGGAGATCGGTTCGGGAATGGACCACAACACGGTGACGGTTCGGGAATGGACCTCATCACATCACAACAACGGTTCGGGAATGGACCTGAGGTCGAAGCACCTCAACACAACTTCAACTCAAATCAACACGGCAAGTCAAGTGGCAACTGGCGAGCCAGGTAAGTAAAAATGCATTGCACGTACTTTGATAGAATTGTCATTGTCACACACTGCACAAGTCCCATCAAAGTGGGGGTGACTGTAGACATTGCATTTTTGCATAACACCCGATGAGGAGTCTTATATGGAGACAACTCCCTCTTAGTCATGAAAGTCGCGGGAAAAGAACGTTGGAAGGGTAAAGTTGGAAAATATAATTTTTGATGAATTTCTCCGAGTTGTTTCGCTTCGGTTGCTTGTTATACCTCCGTTTCTAAGCTCATCTTAGGCCCAACACTCCCATAGATCACCTACCTAACCCAAACCAAGCCCAAATACCCAAGTCAACCCAAGTCAACCCAAGTCAAACCAAGCCTATGCCCATTGGTCATGATTCACGCCCATTAGTGCCTTATTTAGGTAAATTGCACATTAATCACATGTTTAAATATTGATTAATCCTTGTCTAAATAAATAAAATCATTACCAAATCAAATCCAATCCCAAATCCTAATTAGGAGATGCATTCCTTATTAGAAATCAATTAGGAGATTCCTTCCTAATCTAATTAGGAAAGTCTTCTCTCTTTGCCTATAAAAAGAGGCTTTCACCCCCCATTCAAAACCCTAGCTCATACACCTCTCTCACACGCCTAAAGCATTCTCTTAAGCCTCCATTGCACGCCCAAGCATCCCCCTGAAGCCTCCATTGCTGAGCCTTTAAGATCCATAGCCTCCATTGCCGCATCTTCCCCCATCATCACACCCTTCACGCCCAAGCCCTAAACTTAACCCTCCATTGCCGAGTTCCAGCCCCCAGTCACAGCCTTAAAACACCCTCAAATAAACCTTATTCACAGCCCTAAAGTCGCACTAAACACCCTCCAAACACAGCCCCATTCGCAGCCCCAAAACAGTCCCTGAAAACACCCCACTGCACCTGTAAACTGCCGCAGTTCACCTTCTGTTCTGGTCGGTTTTTGTTGCGTCCTTAGCCCCCAAAACCGTCCTAAAAGCACCTAAACACCATCCCCAAAACCTCCATAAAGTTTCCCTAAAAAATCCCCACAAACGCACCTCCATAAGCCTTCAAAATCACCCAAAACAGTCCCTGAAAACACCCCACTGCACCTGTGAACTGCCGCAGTTCACCTTCTGTTCTGGTCGGTTTTTGTTGCGTCCTTAGCCCCCAAAACCGTCCTAAAATCACTTAAACACCATCCCCAAAACCTCCATAAAGTTTCCCTAAAAAATCTTCACAAACGCACCTCCCTAAGCCTTCAAAATCACCTAAAACAGTCCGCTAAACCATCAAGACAGTGACCTGAAACGTAGCAGCGAAGCAGCCGCGAAACGGACTTGAAATAGCAGCCCGAACAGCAAAATATCGAGGAAAGACGTTGAGTTGGTGAACTAAAAGAGTAGCGGATCATTCACCCTTCCAACGGACGTGTAACGCCCTTTCTTAGATGACAAAAGAGGTTAGACCTGAGGGCACCTTTTACCTATCTTCTTTATTCTTTATTTTATTTTATTTTGATATATAATTGCATGAGAGTCGTTTGAGGCATGATTTGATTGTTGGATGGGCGGGACATGTGTTCCCTTTTGTGGTATATAGGATGGAAACCTGGACGTAAATTCCGTAGCCGAATCCGAATGGACGGTAGTGCGGTTTGTACTCGGGATACAACGCCACGTACCACTTAAGAGACATATGTTTTGTCCCATCCAAACTTGTATTTGAGCATGTTATAGTCTTTAGGTTATTTGTTTATTATTTGAAGCATGGTTTAATTTAATTTGTTATTTATTTGTTAAAGCATGTTTAGGTTGTTCACTATGCATGTTCTTAGTTTATGATGCGTTTGGGTAATGATTCGTACATGTTGATTTAATGGTCTAATATGCTTGTTGTGTTACATTACGTGGAATTATTTGGATGAAAGCATGTTAGATCTAAGTACCCTTGAGCATGAATTTTGAATAGATTCGGTTAGTTTATTGCACAAATTATATCATCACAAGTGACATAAGTAAGGGACCATTCCGAACCCAACGGTTTGAGGTCTTCCCTTGCGAGGGGTGAGTGCGACCTTAAATCTTTGTCCCGGTTCACACCGGGTGGCGACTCCATGTTATTTTGTACTTCCCAACTAGGCCGCGAGCCTAGAAACAGCGTCGCCCAGGTTCTGTTGTCTACACTTGTGTAATTGTTTTTAGAAAACAAAATACAAAATACAAAATTCTCTCTTTCCTATTCCTATTGCCGTGAGCATGCTCTTCCCTTCTCCATTGATTTTGCTTCAAAATCTTCAAAGCTAGCACTTAAAGGAGTCTTGTGAGGAGATAGGGAAACTCACCCTTGTGTTGGATTCATTCAACAAAGCTTGGAGCTTCATCAACATACAAAGAAAGTTTTGAATCACATTCGTTCAATGTAAGTTTTTTCCGCAAACTTTCTTGATCATTCACACACAATATCATGACTTAGAGACTTTAGGCATGTCTAAGACATTAACAATGGTATTATGAGCCATATCTAAGCATGATTTAAGTTTATGGTTTATATAAGTTTTTTGGGGATTTTTTGCTTGGAGTATGATTTTTTTCAAAATTGGTTGTTTGGTTGTGTTTTGATGATGATGAATTGGATTTGTACATCATAGGATTTGAGAAAATGATTAGATTTATTTTTCCCTAAAATCCTTCACATGGCCGAAAATAAGCCCATGTAATCTCATGGTGATTTTTTGTTAATTAGACCATTGAATGAGTTTATGGCATAATATAAATCTTGTATGTTGATTTAATTAGATTGAAATCAAATTGAGTGTTATTTTATGCCCATTGCCGTGAGATTGATCATGTTTAATGGATTGATTTTCCTTCAATTGTGTTGGACATGAATAATAAAAATTAATATGATATTTAGTGACCGGTGCTTTCACACGCGTATAACGCAAGCGCACGTATCGTTCAAGTAGTATAAAAAGTATCGATCCCACGAGGACTTAATACCTAATCTATTAATAATATGAGGTCAAATGATTACTAGTATCTAACAGGTTGATTGATTGATTTGAAATGGTGATGATTTTAAACTTAAAAAAAATGTAAATAAAATTGCTCAAAATTAAATTAAATGAAATTCAATATTAAGAAACTATCCAGGGTTGTAAATATTTCCAATATCTTTTAAAAGATTAAGTGGTTATTTCATGTTTGTGTAATATATCGGTTTACTAACCTGGAACACGAAATTATGCAAAAGCCTTTGTCGATGGTCAGATGCTAATACCATGTATAACCCAATTGAACCATATGTCTATGTCAATCAAATTACCTGGATTCATTAAGATTAAGTTCCAATTGTGGTTACCCCCACCCGACAGGTATATGTCTATCCTGTATGGAAATCTATTAAAGGGTTATCTATCCTCAAGGAAAATCGTAGGCTATTAAGTCTAAGGCTGAAGCCTAAAATTCCTTTGGCAAGTTTATTATAGATTTACCAGATCAATCTTATTAGTGGCCAGTTAACAAGACGCATTAAGCTTAAGACTTAATAAGTAAACCTTTAAATTACCCAAACTATAAAATAACCCCTAATAAACCTGTGATATTAAAATTCATCACAACCACAGATAACTAACATAGTTACGACACATAACTAGGGCCAGTAAAAACTTAAAAATAAAAGACATAAAGTAAAATGCTGAAAAGTAAATGCGATAAAGTAAATACTGAAAAGTAAAATTACGATAAAATAAAATGCTAGGGTTAAAGGATATACTTTTACCACTACTATTTTAGATATATCCCTTAATGTAATATATTAACTTGTGATAACATTACCAACCAGCCATATAGGCGGTAACCTGATTAAGTCAAATTAAGTCCGACCTGCCATAAATGCGGTATCAATATTTGTCCATAAACCAGCCATATAGGTGGTAAATTACCAACCGACCAACCAGGCGGTATCCTTGCTTAGTCAAATTAAAACCAGTTTATAATTGATTACCAACCGACCAATATAGCGGTATCTTTGTTAAGTCAAATTTTTAATAGTGAATATATTATGAATATGGGAGATTAATCTAAATAGCAATAATAAAATGTTTACCTTTCACCCTAGCAAAGGGAAGTTACATCCTCATGTTGAATAGTAAAAACTGAAAAAGTAAAGAAAGTAAATTATTATTACATAAAGTAATTAAAATTAATTACAAAACTGAAATTAAAATAAACTAGATATAAAACTCCATATTTACATCAGAGAATTCAGAGAGGAATGTACATCTAAAACTAAAATCTCGAGCTGAATTTATAGGCGTTGATCGGCTCTCCACGTCGCGACGCGCATGGATCACGCGTCGCGAAGTGACCCGTGTTACGTTCTGATTAGTCTATCGAGATTCTTATTCGATGACGTGGCATTTTGGATGATTAATTCAATAATTGAGCTGACGTGGCGATGATGTTGCGATACGTGGCGATGGCCATTTTCGGCACCATATGATGATGACACGTGGCACGGCGCACGTTAGCATGATCGACTGTGATGTTGACACATGGCACGACGCACGTTAGTATATTCAGTGCATGTTAGCAAATTCAAACTTCTCAGATTCTGACACGTGTCTCCGGCACATGTTAGCATGAGGCGGCGCACGTTAGGCACCGAAGGACGATTTTGCCCTTTTGTCAGTTTTTCATTGTTTTGGCCCCAAATCACCTCCAGAATGTCTTGAAACTTTATTAATCTACAAAATAACACAAAGCACATTAAAATATTCATAAATACAAGAAACTATACAAAATATTCGGTCAAATGATTGGGAAATAGTGATACATTTACCACTCATCATTTGGAATATTATGTTAATAAATATTAGTCTTTAAATTGGATTGGGTTAATTTGTTATATTTGGGCTTAATGGGCTTGGTTGGACCAAACATGGTTTTGGACAATTGGATTGGATCCAAATTGGGCCTAAAACCATTTCCATAAAGTCCAAATATAACTTTTGGGCCTTTAATAATTTAATTGGGCGTAATGGGCCTAAATTGATTTTTGGGAAATGGGTGATTCCTTATTGGGCCATTGCATCTTGGATTGGATCTATATTGGCCAAAGCCCATGCTTTAAGAATTAATTGAAAGCCCATTGGACTTTAATTAAAATAGTATTGGATACTAATTGGGCCTTTGAGACCCATTTAGATTATATTTAAAATCTAAGTCTAAAAAGTACTAAAATAAGTGTAATTATTTAATTTGGAATTAAATACGAATTAGTATTGGATACAAATTAAATTGGATTTAAAATTGTAGTTCGATATAATTCAAGAATACGTACTTTGAGTATTTATTCTTAAACGAGTTGGACTCGCGCAAATCAAATCATTGTTTGAACATTGGATGGTCATTAATTCAAAGATTAATTAATTGGATTAGATTGATTGAATAACATGCATTGTGTGAATACTTGGATCTATTTGTATGAATAATGTATATCGGATGGATATTAGAATGGTGGGGGCAATTTTGGAAATTATTGTAATAAATTTGGAATTTATTAAATTAGACCTGCGTGTCAAGCCTATTATCTCTTTATTCTTTATATTTCTCTTCTCATCAATTCCCCTCAATGTAAATGAGGTTTCTTTAATGTATTATGTAATTGGGTAGAAGTTTGAATAGTGCTAGCGGGAGAGAAGAAATTGAGAGATTTGTTCTAGGAATAATTTGTTATAAATCCATCCACATATCATTATTAATTTATTCGCGCCTTATTATGCTTTTAGAATGCATGCTTAAGGGTGTATGATGAGACCTAATCAAAGATAAAAAAAAATTGGATGCCAATTTACGCGAAAAACCCTCACTTTAACATTAAGCGTTTTCCTTCCATTGAGTGGTTCTCTCTCAAGATCCAAGATTGGCTTTGATTTGTTGGCCAAAGTCAATATCATTGTCCATTGCGGATGTGTTTGAACCACGATGACTTTGTTATATATCGCATATATTTATAGATAAAAGAACGCGTATTATATAGTTAAGATTGGCTTTATTTTTCGTCGTTATATATTTATATTAGTTGGACTAATATTTTATTGTTTTCTTTGAACAGTTGGACTATACCATAACTTCATTTGTAGTTGATTATATAGTTAGACTATAGTAATCATTACATTTGATTGTATTCGATATCGTTGATTGAATAGTTAAACTATTGCAATCAAGATGACTAGAAAGATTAGTTTTAGAGACATCATCATGGGCGATAATATCTTTAACGGTGCCAATTTTCTAGATTGGGAGATGAATCTCAGGAATGTCCTGTGAGCTGAGAATATGATCTATGTCATAGACAGACCTCTCGGGCATGATCCTGGACATGAGTGGGTTGTTGATCATGAGCTTTAGAAGACTCACATTGATGACAACTCAACTGCTCAGTCTGTCATGCTTTCTGCAATGACCCTTCAATTTCATCGTCAAAACAAAGGATTGGATCCCTATAACATGATGTTGAAATTGAAGGACCTTCATAGATCTAACCGTAGATCTCAGAAGTATGAATTGCAGAAGAATCTCGTTTGCTCTCGTATGTCAGAGGGTACATCTGTCGAGCACTATGTGTCGTAGATGATTACTGACATCGAACAGCTAGGTCAGCTGGGCATAACCTTCGAGGCTGAGACTTCCATAGATTTGATCTTACAGTCTCTGCCCGATTGCTGGGGCGGGTTCATCATGAACTACAATATGATGAACCAAGAGAAGACTCTTGGAGAGTTGATGGTGATGCTGAAAGAGGCAGAGCCAGAGCTTCTGAAGGGCAAGAAGCGCGAGGCGCATTTCACTTCGACATCTCAGAAGGCGAAGGCTTGGCCGAAGGCTTCTGGAGGTGTGAATAAGAAGAAAAGAAAGGTCAATGCCGAATCATCAAAGTCTTCTGGGAAGGCGAAGGACAAATCCCAAGATGTCTGCCTACAGTGTGGCAAATTGGGTCACTGGAAGCGTGATTTCTGTGAGTATAAGGCACCATGAAGGAAGTGAAGGCGGGCAAGGCTCCGGCTTCAGGTATGTTTGTTATTAAAATATACATGTCTACTTCTAGTTTTAAATTTTTTTTTTTGATTCTGGATGTGGTACTCATATATGTACTGATGTGCAGGATCTACAGATTAGCAGGAGACTAGCTTCAGGCGAGATTGAAGTACGAGTTGGAAACGGGACCAGAGTCATTGTTTTGGCTGTAGGGACTTATGTTTTGGAACTGCCCTCGTGGCATGTACTTTCATTTTCAAACTGTTATTATATACCTAGTTTGACTAGAAACATTATCTCTGTATTTTGTTTGAGCCAATGTGGGTATACTTTTGTATTCTGAAACACTAGGTTTTTTGTTGAAAAGATGATTTTGAGATATGTATTGCTGATGCTAATAATGGTCTTTATATTTTGAATATAAATGAATCTCAAACATATAACATGACAAACAAAAGACTCAAATTGAGTAAAACAGATGAAACTTATATGTGGCATTGTCGTGTGGGACACATTAACAAGACTCGCATATCCACACTTTCAGAGAGTGGATACTTGGATGGATTTGATCATAATTCATATGATGTCTGCGAATCTTGTTTATTAGGCAAGATGCCTAAAACGCCTTTTAGCGATAAAGGTGTATGTGCCACTGAACTGTTAGCCTTCGTCATAGTGACGTATATGGGCCCAAATCTAGCAAGGCTAGATGTGGATATGAATACTTCGTAACCTTTATGGATGATGCATTGAGTTATGGTTATGTGTATCTTATGACACACAAGTCGGAAACTTTTGAGAAATTCAAAGAGTTTCGACACGAAGCAGAAAAACAGACCGGCAAAAGTATTAAAACGTTGCGGTTGAACCGTGGTGGAGAATACTTGAGCAATGAATTTCTCGATTACTTGAAAGAATATGGTATTCTTTCAAAGTGGACTCCTCTCGGAACACCTCAATTAAACGGTGTTTCCGAACGGAGAAACCGAACTTTGTTAGACATGGTAAGTGTGGGAACACAGGAACTGGGCGATGCATGCTGTCCCGGGCTCACGGCCCAGTCGGGAGTACGGAGTAGCCACGGGGGACTAAACCGGAGAATAATGGAGTCGCCACCTGTGAACCGGGAAAATGAGATTTAAGCCGCACTCACCCCTCGCAAGGGAAGACCTCAAACCGTTGGTTCGGAATGGTCCATTACTTATGTCACTTGTAATGAAAGGATTTGTGTAATAATTTAATCAAGCTTAAGTAACACTTATTTCCAAGAGTATCATGCTTCTAAATCCATATGCACAAAAATAAAACTTACACCTAAATTTGCATATATTTCACATCTAAGATTGCATGCTTGAAAGTACATCAAAGTAGCAACGAACATACAACTTCATTGGCATATTGTATTCATGGAAACACAAGCACACATAAAGGTGAATCAAATAATGGCGAACATGTGATTTCATAGACATATCATAAACAAATAGCCATTACATGTCCATGCACAAATAAAAGAGTCAGCTAAGTAAATAATGCAAAAAGACACTTAAGGATACAATTAGGCATTAAAGTAAGCATGATCTGACGTGGTGCAAAAGAAGATAACTAATATGGACACAAACACAAATGTGAGCACTTTTCCAAGTGGTACGTGGAATTGTATCCCAAGTACAGACCGCATTACCGTCCATTCGGAATCGGCTACAGAATTTATGTATGGGTTTCCATCCGATATACTACAAGAAATAATACTCAAATGCTATCATAACATGGATATATGAATTATACTATGTTAAGCCAAGACTAAGGTAAATGATGCAATCAATAGATGAAAGACACGGCAAATATCGTGGTAAAGGTAGCCTTTTAGGCTTTCTTCCCCCAAATAGAGAAACCTTTTAATCCAACACAATAAGCCCATGCGCCTTTTATTACAATGCGTACAAAGACAATGATAACTATATGAAACTTCGTATACCCGATTGAACACATCTTACATTCAAACGAATATACATCAACCGGCGCGGCAAAGCATCGTGGTAAAGGATTTTAACCCCTCCAAATAGGGGACCTTTAATTCGACTTACTAAGCCCATGCACTCGATCGCATCATACATACAAAGAATAAAGACAATAATATCAAACTTAGTATGCCCGATTGGACATATCTTACATCCAACCGAACACACATTAACCGGCGCAACAAAACATCGTGGTAAAGGATTTTAACCCCTCCAAATAGGGGACCTTTAATCCGACTTACTAAGCCCATGCGCTCGATTGCGTCATGCATAAAAAAGTAACATATGGAAATCAAATGACGAAAAATAAATAAATCAAAGCAACATAAAACAAAAGAATGTGCCGTTTACTCAAGCGGTACATGGAGTTGTATCCCGAGTACAGATCATAGTACCGTCCATTCGGAATCGGCTATGAAATTTATATCCGGGTTTCCATCCGATATACCGCGAGAGTTGACACATCTTTCATTTTATTCCAAGGCCACAACATACAATATTTCACAATTCATGCACTTTCTATCTATTCAAGGGCCACAACATACTTCACTCAAAATAATCATGCAAAAGAAACTCAATAAATAATAAAAATACAACTGAAAACAAGTGTGAAAAATACCCTCAGGTCTAACCTTTTATGTCGACTTTCGGACTCGAGTTTCACGGCCGTCGGAAGGGCTATCACTCCGCAACTTTTCTGGTTCACTGGTTTGCATTTTACCTCGCTGTTCCGCTGCTCAAGCTACTGTTTTTGACTCCGTTTTGCTGCTGTCTCCTCGCGGTTTTGCTGCCGTATTGTTGCCGTATTTTGGTCACTGGTGTTTTAGGCTACTGTTTTGGATGATTTGGAGGGATGTTGGGGGGACTATTTTGGGTAGTTTCGGGTGCAGTTTTGGGCTTATTCGGGGACTGTTAAGGCTTATTGGGCGGCAGTTTTAGGGCACTGGTTTGGTTTGGTTGTGTTTTACGATCAGCTGCTGTTTTTTTTGGTTTTACTGGTCACGTGGAGGGCTACTTTTAGAGAGAGAGTTAGTGGTTTGGTTTATGATTCAAGCGGTTAGCTGCTTTGTTGGATTCTTTGCTATCAGTGAAGGGTGGTTAGTGGCTTGGTTGTTGCTTATTTGGTTGGTGAAAGAGCCTGGTTTTGGTGTCTGTGAGTGGGTGTCGTCGGTGTGTGTTGTGTGAGTTACAGCCAAGTGTGGTTAAGGGTACAGGCTATGTGTCGAACATGAGAAAGGAAATAAATAACATAGGGGTTTTTGTGTGATGTTGGCCGAAGGTTCTTTTGTTGAGAAACTGTTTTTTTTTTGTTTTGACGTGATAGAGGGTTGCGGCCGAGAGTAGCTTGTTCATTTTGTTGGATTTCGTGTGTGTGTGTTCTTTTTGAAAGGGAGAAAGTCAATGAGGGGTTGTTTATTTGTTTTGGTCACTGCCGTGAATGGGAGAGATTGGAGATGAGGATGGCTTGGAAAAGTGTTGTTTATATAGAGAAGGGCTAGGGCTTCACCATGTCTCACAATGAAGGGATTTGATTTTTTGTTGAGCAAGGAAAGCAAGGGATTTGATGGAGACAAGATTGGCTTAGATTAGGAAGGTTGAATATTTGATTGGTTATGATTGATTTTAATTAGGCATAATATTTCTTTAATTTAGTATATAATATTTTATGTTAGGAAGTTACAATATTTTTAATTAGGAATAAATTTTATTGATTGATTTAATGTTTTTATTTAATTTGGTATATGACTTAATTAATTATTTTATTTAATTTGGTATATTATTAATTAATATTTTATTTAATTGGTTGTATTTTGAGGGCCTTGGGCGTGTGGGTCAAGTGTGATGGGCTAGGTGTTGTGTTAGTTTGGTGAGTGGGTTTGGGCCAAGGTTAAATGGTTCTGGGTTTTTTAGGCTAAAGGTGCTTTAAAACGGAGGTCCAACGAGTGAGCCTGGAGCTAAACAAGTGAATAAACTTTAACGAAATACCAATTCCCTTCCGACAACCGTTTCCCGCAACTTCCTCGACTAAAAAGGTAGTGTCTCCAAATGAGACTCATCATAGGGACTCACATGCAAAAATGCAGTGCCTACAGTAAGGTCTATGATGAGTCGTACTGAGCTACTAATTTCCTTATGCGGATACGCATTGAACAGTGCAATACTTATTTTGAAGAAGGTTCCGTCAAAGTCTGTTGGACAGACTCCATATGAAATATTGACAGGAAAGAAACCAGGTTTCTCATTCCTGAAGATTTGGGGATGCTTGACATACGTTAAACATTTGGAAGTTACCAAACTAGAACCCAAATTGTATAAGTGTCTATTTGTAGGTTATCCTAGGGAAACTAAATGATATTACTTCTACAACCCACAAGAGAACAAGGTATTTGTTGCTCTCCATGCGGTTTTCCATGAAAAAGAATTCATAAATGCAGTGGTAAGTGGGATGAAAGTAGAACTCGATGAAAATCGTAGTGATACTATTCCTGGCACAGACTCCCTCACGGAATACGAACAGTTCATCAGGGATGAGACTGTACCATAATCTTCTAATACACAAGAACCGCGTAGGTCGGAGAGAGTCAGAAAATAACCTGAGAGGTATGGGTTTCTGATCTCACCTTATGTAGATATTAATCTTATTGAGGATAATGAGCCGGCTATATATGAGGAAGCGATACAAGGTATCGACTCCGCTTTATGGCAAGATGCCATGAAGTCCGAAATGGATTCCATGTATACCAACCAAGTTTGGACACTGGTTGATGCACCAGAAGGCGTTAAGCTGATTAGTTGTAAATGGGTCTTCTAGAAGAAGACGGACATGGATGGCAACATACAAACATACAAAGTTAGGCTTGTAGCGAAAGGGTATCGTCAATGACATGGTGTCGATTACGACGAAACTTTTTCACCTGTTGCCATGATTAAATCCATTCGGATAATGCTTGACATTGCTGCATATTTCGATTATGAAATATGGCATATGGACGTCAAAACCGTTTTTCTTAATGGAAACCTTTTGGAGGATGGTTATATGCAACAGCCTGACAGTTTTGTCGTACCAAAACATGCAAAAAAAGGTTTGCAAGTTAAATCGATCCATTTATGGATTGAAGCAAGCATCACGTTCTTGGAACCAACGTTTTGATGAGATCATAAAAGAATATGATTTCATTCAAAACGAAGATGATTCTTGTGTATATAATAAGGTTAGTGGGAGCGTACTGACATTCATTATCCTTTATGTTGATGATGTATTGCTTATTGGCAATGACATTCCCATGTTACAATCTGTGAAAGCTTGGCTTTCATTAAAATTCTCCATGAAAGATCTGAGAGAAGCAGCCTTTATTCTGGGAATAAGGATCTACTGGGATAGAACTAGAAAATTGCTTGGACTCTCTCAGAGCTCGTACATTGACAAAGTGTTGAAGAGATTCAACATGGATCAGTCTAAGAGGGGACTGCTTCCAGTGTCACATGTGTAAGTGTTCCTAGAACATGCCAAGATCTCTAAGTTGTGATTTGTGTGTGAATAAATCAAAAGGGAGTTACGGAATACTCACATTGATCGGATTGAGTTCAAAACTTTTTCCTTCTTTGTTGGATGTGTTAGAAGCTTCAAAGCTTGAGATCGAGTTCCAAACTCTCGGATTAGTTTCCTTATCACCTTAAAATGCTCCCAAAGTGCTACCTTTGCTTGAAATTTTTGCAACAAAAATTTCCCCAATTTGAGAGATTAATCGGCATTTGAAGGAAAGAGAAGAGAAGATGAATAGTGACCTATGACAACTTCTAAAGTTGACCACTTTAAATAATTAAGTTTAGTGTTGGTGTAGGTTGATGTGAAATAAAAGCAATCTAAGCATTTTTGCCCAAGAAATAACAACTTCCATCAAGTGTCAAACACTTGATGTAAGTTGGTGGGCCCCAATTAAATTCAAAATTTAAGTAGGACAATCCAACACGCAACTTCGTTCGGGCCCGGGTTCGTTTAATTTCGAATTAAGCGAATTACCATTGCGACTTAATTAAATCCAATTAAATTAAATAATAATACGTCGCAATATTATTATGTAAGTCCCTTACGAATTAATTCTAAATTAATTCTTTCGCTTGAATTAAAATCCAATTTTAATTCCGCATTGAAATCTAATTTCAATTAATATATCTAATATATTATTTTCAGCCAATTAAATAAATTAAATAGCAAAATTTAATTTCACTATTAAATTTACTTTACCGATTAATTCTAAATTAATCGCGTTCTCTCTTCTCGACGAATTTAATCCCATATAAATTCTCGACGTAATTAATCCCAGATTAATTCTTTCTCTTTTAATTAATCCTAATTAATTTATTACCGTAATTAATCCCAGATTAATTTTCTCTCTCATAATTAATCCTAGATTAATTCTGTTCGAGTCAAATATCATCGGTTAATCTTAGGGAAGCGACCCAAGAGATCCATGGATATGTTGGCAGTAATAATGGTCATCGGATTAGCCAAATACGTGCGTACCCGGTACCATGTTCCTACCGATTTAAGAGACATGGTTGGCTTCTAGAAAAACACCGTGCCTACCCAATTCTCCAGAAATATTCTTTAAAGGAATATGTAATCTTTGTCAGGCGCATCATATATAGTATTGCGTATTACGATCCAGTATCAAATGTCACAAGCTAGGCCTGGGGCTGGAATTGTGTCTGCCCCCTACGAAGCATATATCGGATCTCTAATAACTAGTCTCTATAATCAGATAATCATGACCTTGTCATATTATCCCGATAGCTGCAGCATACAAGAGTACCAGTTCCATATCCTACGTGATCATCATCTCCATATGACTGAAGTGATACTTTCATCTTGACATCACATCCAATACACTACGATTCTCAGTATACCCAGAAGAGGCGTACCGGACGACCAAAACCAAAGTATACTGATTGTCGCAAGTATTAACGATGCAAGTATCAGGTTAAGACCAAATACACCTACCCTGATTCAGATTCTTATAGACACAAAGTCATACTACCAATGGGATTCCGAGGGGTCTATCCAGAGTAAAGTTGTTTCCGTACCATCGGTAAACAGAACCTCCTATTACACTTGCATGAGTATCAAATACCCAAATATATAAGAACTATGTTGTTACGCTTCCATAACACGCACAAGTGTAATACTAGCCTATTCCGCATTATCGATGTCCAGTCTCGATAATACTACGACTAGGGATATTAATGACTAAACCTTACGTGGATTAAATTGTTGCTCAAATATCTTATTAATCTGGTACTAATCATATGGACTTTATCATTTATATATCCGGTAATCCAATTACAAATGAAAAAGAACAATTTCATTGTCACATAGTTTATTTGTACACAACACCATGTTCTATACAAATAGTGATGCTATGGGTCATATTCGTCCAACAATCTCCACTTGGCCTATAGCCAATCACTCAAGTGTCTAACATTTGACTATGTACGGGTTGCTCAAAATTCTGCTGAGAAACAGCTTTCGTCAACGGATTTACAATGTTATCATCTGATGCGTTTTTTTTATCATCACATCGCCACGATGTATGATTGACCGAATCCGATGAATTAGTCTAAGTACATACTTAGATCATTGATGAGACTGTGGTTCCTTAGCCTGTGTTGTAGCCTAGCTCAGCTGCTAACAAAACTACTCCTAATCCAATTAGGATTATATAGATCCAAAATGCTTCTATTGTTGCCTCAGCTGCAACAATGTTCCGCTTTTTTTATTTATTCGGCAACAGTATCTTGCTTGGAAGATTTCCATATCACTGTTCCTTATTCAAACTAAATATGTACCCTTATTGCGACTACTGTCGTCGTTTTCATCGGTTAGGAAAAACTTACAACGGTGATCCTAGTCATCTTCAAGTTTTCCTATCCATAACTTAAGAAGCATCCTTAGTTCGTCTAAGATACTTAAGGATATTCTTAACATCAATCCAGTGACCAATCACCTGGATCGGCCTGATTGTGACTCCATATGCTCAAAGCACATGAGACAACCAGGTCGCGTACATATCAAAACGTACAAACACTAAGATAATGTTAGCAGCTTTCTAGATCCAATCTAGTATATCTTTATTCCTAGAATAAAGCCTGCCTTCTCCCAAGTATACCATGGAGAATTTTAATGAAAGCCAAGTTTTCACCGATTATATTATGGGAATGTTATTGCTAGAAGCAATATATCATCAATGTATAGGACATCATGCGTGCGCTCCCACTAACCTTCTTATATACACAAGAATCATCTTCGTTTTGAATAAATCATATACCATTATGATTACATCAAAACGCTGGTTCCAAGAATGCAATGCTTGCTTCAATCCATAAATGGATCGATTTAACTTGCAAAACCTTGTTTGCATGTTTTGGTACGACAAAACCATCAGGATGTTGCTACAAACATCCTCCAAAAGGTTTCCATTTAAGGAAAGCGGTTTTGACGTCCATATGCCATATTTCATAAACGAAATATGCAGCACTTGCAAGTATTATCCGAATGGATTTAATCATGGCAATGGGTAAAAGGTTTCGTCGTAATCGACACCATGTTGATGACGATACCGTTTCGCTACAAGCCTAGCTCAGTACGTTTATATGTTGCCATCCATGTATGTCTTCCTTGAAGACTCATATAGTACCAATAGACACAATGCCTTCTGGTACATCAACCAGTGTCCAAATTTGGTTGTATATATAGAATCCATTTCGGACTTCATGGCACTTTGCCATAAAAGGAGTCGATACCTTGTATCACTTCCTCATACGTAGCCGATTAATTATCCTCAATAAGATTAATATCTTTATGAGGTGAGATCAGAAACCCATACATCCCAGGTTGTTTTCTGACTCTCTCCGACCTACGCGGTTCTTGTGTATTAGAAAATCATGGAACAATCTCATCCCTGATGAACTGTTAGTGTTCCGTGAGGGGATTCGTGCCAGGATTAGTATCACTCCGATTTTCATCGAGTTCTACTTTCCTCCCACTTACCACTGCATTTAGGAATTCCTCTTAGGAAAACCGTATAGAGAGCAACAAATATATTTGTTCTCTTGTGAGTTTTGGAATTAGTTTCCTTAGGATAACCAATTACATAATGGGCACTTATCCAATTTGGGTTGTAGTTTGGTATCATCCAAACATATGCCCAGCATTCCCAAATCTTCAGGAATGAGAAACCGGTTTCTTTCCTGTCCATATCTAATATGATGTATGTCTAACATATTTTCATGGAACCTTATTCAAAATAAGTATTGCATTGTTTAATGTATATCCCTAGAAGGAAATTGGTAGCTCAGAGCGACTCATCATTAACCTTACTATCTCCAACAAAGTTCGGTTTCTCTTTTCGGATATACTGTCAAATTGAGGTGTTCCTGGAGGAGTCCACTATGAAAAAATACCATACTCTTTCAAATAATTGAGAAACTTATTACTTAAGTATTTCCACCACGGTCCAATCGTGATGTTTTAATACTCTTGCCGGTCTATTTTTATACTTCGTGTCGAAACTCTTTGAATTACTCAAAAGTTGACTTGTGTTTCATAAGATACACATAACCGTAATGCGATGCCACATCAGGAAAGGTTACGAAGTATTCATATCCACCTCTAGCCTAGCTAGACATGGGCCCATTTACGTCACTATGAACGAGGGCTAACAGATCGGTGGCACTTGCACTTTTACCAAGAAAAATGTGTTTTAGGCACTTTGCCTAATAAAATAGATTCGTAGACATCATTTGAATTAGAATCAAATATGTCCTAGTATCCACTCTTTGAAAGTGTGGATATACGAGTCTTGTTAATGTGTCCCAGACAACAATGCCACTTTTAAGTCTCAACAGATTTATAAAGTTTGAGCTTTTTTTTGTCATATTATATGTTTGAGATTCATTTATATTCTAAATATAAATAATGTTATTCACATCTAATGTGTTTATCTCAATATCATCTTTATAAACAAAACACTTAGTGTTCTAGAATATAAAGGTATACCCGCAACGGGTTGAACTTGATATAGAGATAATGTTCCTAGTCAAACTAGATACATTATAACAGTTTCCTAATTTAAGTACATGCCCAAAGGGCAGTTCCAAAACATAGGTTCCCACAGCCAAAACAGTGACTCTCGTCCCGTTTCTGATTCGCAGGTCAATCTCAGCTGAAGCCAGTCTTCTGCTAATCAGCAGATCCCGCACATCAGTACATATATTTATGTATCACATCCAGTATCTAAAATCCAATTTTAAAACTAGCAGTGGACATGTTTATAACAAACATACCTGAAGCCGGAGCCTTGCCCGTCTTGACTTCCTTCATGTCTGCCTTTGTCCATATGGCAGTCATGCATCCAGTGACCCCGTTTGCCGCAATTTAGGCAGATATCTTGGGATATGTCATTTGTCTTCCTAGAAGACTGTGACGATTTAGCCTTGCCCTTTTTTCATATCCCTATAAGCCTTCGGGCAAGCATAGAACTTCTGGGATGTAGGAGTAAGATGCACCTTGTGCTTCTTGCCCTTTTGCAAGCCCTGGTTCTGTCTCATTGAGCATAGCCATTAACTCTCCAAGATTTTTCTTTTGCAATCAGTTCTTCTAAGATCTAAGAATAGATCTATGAATATCCTTCAATTTCAATATCATACTATAAGGATCTAATCCTTAGTTTTGACAAAGAAATTAATGAGTGTTTGTGGTAAGCATAAAGGATTGAGCACTAAAGTTATCATCACCATGAGTCTTCTAAAGCTCATGCTCTACTATTTGCTCAACTCCGGGATTAGGCCTGAAAAGTTTCTCTATCAAATAAAATAAATTCTCAGTTCTCAGGACTATCCTGAGGTTCTATTCCCAATCTGAAAATTAAAGCCGTAAAAGACATTTTCACTCAGGATTATGATTTAAACGCTAATCTTTCAGTTATCTTGATTTCAATAGTCCAACTATCCAATCAACGATTTCGAGTACAATCGAATATAGTGATTTCTATAGTCTAACTATATAATCTATTACTATTGATTGGTTATTTTCAAATGTATTGATTACTATAATCCAATTATATAACCAACTATAAATGATCGGTAAAATTCAAATATATTGATTACTATAATCCAATTATATAATCAACTATAAATGA
>SKCR01031021.1:0-31059 GCA_019454045.1 Zanthoxylum bungeanum
GTCCTTTATGTCGATGATGTATTGCTTATCGGCAATGACATTCCCATGTTAACGTCGGTGAACGTTGGCTTTCATTGAAATTCTCCATGAAAGATCTGGAGGGGCAGCTTTTATTCTAGGAATAAAGATCTACCGGGATAGATCTAGAAAGCTACTTGGACTCTCCCAGAGTACATATATTGATAAAGTGTTGAAGAGATTCAACATGGATCAGTCCAAGAGGGGACTGTTACCAATATCACATGAACGTCTATCTATCTAGGGACATGTGTCCTAAAACACTAGATGAGAGAGACAACATGAGTCGGACTCCGTTCGCCTCGGCAGTCGGATCGATCATGTATGCCATGATATGTACACGACCTGATCTGTCCCATGCTTTGAGCATGTGCAGTCGATATCAGGCCGATCCAGGTAAAGATCATTGGATGGCGGTTAAGAGTATCCTTAAGTATCTTAACAGACTAAGGATGCTTCTTAATCTATGGAGATGGAGAATTGAGGTATCTGGTATACCGATGCAAGTTTCCAAACCGACAGAGACAACTTTAAGTCGCAATCTGGGTACATATTTGTTTGAATAACGGAGCAGTGAGCTGGAAATCTTCCAAGCAAGATACTGTTGCCGATTCAACAACTGAAGCGGAGTACATTGCAGCAGCTGAAGCAGCAAAAGAGGTAGTTTGGATCCGTAAATTCCTAATTGGATTAGGAGTAGTTCCGTTAGCAGCTGAGCCCGTTCCATTGTATTGTGACATAGCGGGGCTATAGCACAGGCTAAGGAACAAGGTCTCATCAACGATCCAAACATGTTCTTCGACGATTCCATCTGATTCGAGAGATCATACATCGTGGCGATGTGAAGATCGAAAAGATCGCATCAGAGGATAATATTGCATATCCGCTGACGAAGGCTATTCCTCGGGAAAAGTTTGAGTGACATGTACATATTCAGGTATTAGATGCTTGAGTGACTGGCTATAGGCCAAGTGGGAGATTGTTAGACAGTAAGGACCATAACGTCACTATTTTGTAAATGATATTGTATTATTGTACAAAATTAACTATGTAGTAATGAAATTGCCTTTTACCGTTTTGTATTTATTTACTTTGATATATAAATGGTAAAAGTCCCTATGATTAATTCCGGATTGAGATGATATGAGACAGTATCAATCCATAAAGGTTAATCATTAAATATCCCTAGTCGTAGTATTATCGAGATTGGACATCGATAATGCGGAATAGACTAGTACTGCACTTGTGCGTGTTGTGAGGGCACAACAGCATAGTTCTCATATATTTGAGTATTGGATACTTATGCAAGTGCGGTAGGAGGTTGTGTTTTACCGATGGTACGGAAAACAGCTTCGCTCTGGATAGACCCCGCGAATCCCATTGGTAGATGTCTGCGTGTCTATGGGAGTCCGCTTCAGGGTAGGTGCATATGGTCTTAACCTGAGACTTGCATAGCTAGTACTTGCGACAATCGGTAGACTTTAGTTTTGGTCGTCCAGGGCTTTAACAGGTTCTGTGTACACCTCTTCTAGGTTTATCGGGAATCGTAGTGTGTTGGGTGTGATGTCAAGACGGAAGTATCACTTCAGACATATGGAGATGATGATCGCGCAGGATACAGAACTAGTACTCTATAATGGTTGCAACCATCGGGATAAATGACAAGGTCAGGATTATCCGATTCAAAGAGACTAGTTGCTTGATGTCCGATATATGTATCGTACGGGGCAGACACATCTCCAGCCCCAGGCCTTACATGTGATCATCCGATACTGGATCAGTATACACTATACTACGGTATACTACGCCTGTTATAGATCTTATATTCCAATAAGAATATTTCTGGAGAATTGGGTAGGCATGGCGTTTTGCTAGAGGCTAACCTTGTCTTGTAAATCGGTAAAAACGTAGTACTTGGTACGTACGTGTTCGGATAATCTGACGGCCGTATTTACTGCCAATTTATCCAGAGATCTCTTGGGTCGCTTCCCGAAGATTCACCCATGACGTATGATTCAAACTCGATTAATCTTGGATTAATTACGGAGAGACTTTATCTTGGATAAAGTACTATACATAGAGAGAGAACGATTAATTTGGAATTAATCGTAAAATTATTATATTCGATATAATAATCGAAATTCGATTTCGACGCGAAATTAAAATTAGATTTTAATTCGGGCAAACGAGTTAATTTAGAATTAATTCGTTAGCGACGTAAATAATAATTTCGCTAGGCGCAATTATTTATTTAAATTCGATTTAATTAACGTCGCGACGTAAGTTCGGTATTTCGGAAATATCGAACCCGAACGCGTGAGTGCACGTGGGCCCACTTTCATTTGGAAACATGTGGGGCCCACATGACACATGTCATTTTATGCATTATTTAATTGTTAATACATTGCATGGTGATAGTGTACAACACACTCAATGGTTTTGCATGGAGTTTGAGTGTTTGACACTCTAAGCCATTGCATGATTTGTGTCATAAGTTTATTATTAATTAATAAATATTATGGCATAAATATAAATTGATTTTTGTAACAAAAATCATAATACTCCTCTCTCTCACATTGCCGAAAAAACAGATGCAGTTTTGGGGCTCCTCCATTTCTTCAATTTTTGTGGCAAGATTTGAAGAAGTTGTGCATTCAAAAACACACAAAGGCTAGCACCTTCAAGGGATCATACATAGGTGTTATGGGAAACTAATCTTAGAGCTTGGAAGGATCAAAAATTGCTTGGAGCTTCACTTTTCTGTTTGGCCGAAACCTTCACTGCACAAAGGAGAAAATTTTTGTTTCATCAACGCATCCGCATTCCGATCTTTGTGAGTATGATTCCACCATACTTCAATATTGTTCATTCATTTATATGTTTTGTTTGCTCTTTTGATCTTGGGACATGGATTAGAATTTCCAACACTATGCGGTTCATTTCCGAACCATTCCTAATGTGAGATGGTTCATTTCCGAACTGTTCCTGTGTTGAGATTGTTCATTTCTGAACCGCTCCTAAGTTGAGATGGTTCTCATGAGTTGATATTGTTCATTCCGAACCGTTCCTGGTGTGTGTGAGATGCTTCGATCTCTGAGGCGCTTCGACTTCTGGGATTTGTTCCCGCACTTATGGGTGTGTGATGGTGTTTTGGTCCACCTCCGTGACTCTCGATCCGCTGGGGAGTTTTTTTTTTTGATGATAAGGTGCTTCGACCTCTGGGATTCATTCCCAAATAGTTGATAATTTGGGTCGCCTAGGATTCATTCCCAAAACTGTTGAGTTGATAATGGTGGTGAGGCACTTCGCCCCTGCTCGTCCTCATTCCCGATGAGTTGCTTGTCCTCATTCCGGAGGTTGTTCTCTATTCCCGGAGTACCATTCCCAGCTTGCTTGTCCTTATTCCTGAGGAGTTGTTTCTCCTCATTCCCGAGGTTATTCTCCATTCCCGGAGTGTCATTCCCAGCTTGCTCATCCTCGTTCCTGAGGAGTTATTCGTCTTTACCGCTTTTTCTTTTTCTTCAAAGCTTGCGAACACAAAATAAAAAAATGTGTGTATGTGACTTGTATGCATGGATGCATTCCTTATTCCGATATGTTTTCTTTGTCCTTTTAGCTTGATGTTATCCTTGGTTAGGCCTTCCTTGCGCTCTTTGGTGCCCTTTTCCTATAAAAGCTTTGGTCGCCCCCTAGGCATGCTTTACAGTTTCTTTCTGCCAATTATCCTCTAGTGATTGCTCAGTTTTCTTTGGTCTCATGGCTCAAGTTCCCGTTGTGTCCCTTATCCGCGGGGTGGTAGACTGGTCGCCCCCAGACCTCGCTCAGCTTTATGCTCTTCGCTACTTGCACTGGGTCAAAGTGGATTACGCCTTTGAGAAAACGGCCTCATCCTTTTGGGATCATGTCTTCTGATTCCCAGATTTCTAAATATGCCTTCTCCCTGAAATTGGACTCCTTTCTCCGTCACTATGTGATGTGGAATTCCGTATCGACATACTATATTACGGGCTATGAAATAGTCCCAATAGTTACACATATTATTGTCTTCAAAGAATGCCCAGTAATGAAACCAGAAAACCTTCAAAACACTCAATGCAACTCAAATCCCAATCTTTGAATAAATCATCTAAGCCAGACTCACATTGTGTGTGTGCAAAAGTTCATTTACAATTTAATTCGTGGGTAAGCCAACTCAATGATTTCGTTTTAAAAATTGGGATCGATGGGTCAAACCACCTAGATATCTCAATTATGCTCTGCAATTGATTTTTTTGTGCTCAATATGGTATGATTTTCTTTTTTCTTTTCTTTTATTTTTTTTTTTCACAACACACCTACCCTTTAAGGTAGCATTTCTCCTCATGGTGGTCCTAATACTCGCCCATGGGTAGCTTCACGATTATCGGTTATAGGTGGTTTAATTTTTTCTTTAGAGACTTTTCTTTTATTTTCAACCACACCACACATCATAACACAAGCAAATCAGGATAGAAATCTAAGCAAACGGTCATTCATCGAATGGCAATTTCTTCAACTAGTCACTTTGCCAACTACTCAGGTTTTCACTGCTAAAAACCTATATTTAAGTGCTTATGAGTCTAACATATATCAACGACTCAAAGTATCAGATAAAAGTACATCAAGAACTTATCGTTTCTAAGATTTCACAATAAAGTAAAAAATTTCATCATTGGACTTATGATTAACTATTAAGGACTAAAAAAAATATTTTTTTTTGCTGAAGGCCCCCCAATGGTATTTCTATTCTAGCCGTAAAATTTTATGTTCTCTCTATACGGGGTACTGTCAAACTGGCCATAGCGTTGGTCAAATCCTGTAGTTGCTCGGTAATTTTGGTGATGTTGGTCTCCAATTGATCCATGCGGGAATCTTCACTTCCTGACATATCCATTGTTGCTTACTTTTTCTTGACAAGTCTTCTCTAACCCAACGGATATCTATGATGGCTTTCAAGACAAGGGGTCAACATGATGCGTGTATGCATGGGATGCATGTTGTTGTCAAAACATCATATATCCTTCTGACCTTATTCCTCCCACACTCGTGGTAAGTCCATTTATGTCCTAGGTATGGCTTATTTTATGCACAAATGTGGGGTACAAAATCGTTCTCTCCTATGCTACAGAGGTGAACATTGGCTACCTCAGTCCTTTTTCATCAGTAACAGACAAAGACTGACCATTTATAAAATTGACTAAGCCTATTATGGGGATCGTGCCATTGTCTAGAAATGACGAATTGGGCCCTCAGTAATCACTGTTGTGGCGGGGATGGACTTGGAGATATCCAAAAGTATACAAATATTCCATAACAGGGCGTATCCTTAATGGATGAAAGCCAGTGCGGATATCAGACTCATGCGTTTGGCATATTCGGATCATATTTGGACCTTCTAAGCCCATCAAGGTTTACATACAAGTTGGCCCGTTATCATTCTAAAGCATTCAATCAGATTATTGCGAGGTGTAAACTTGTCCCAGTTGAAATGGCCAAACAGGTTTACACTTTTTCGATAATGTGGCTAAATATCTTCAAATGATAGGGGGCCAAACACAAGGTGGGCCATCATCATTTTGAAACCTTGTGGCCCAATTACCATAAGATGCAAACTTATCCCAATTTAAGTGGCCCAACAAGTTCGTATCATATGACGAGAGGTCCAAATGGATCCAAATGATAATGGTCCCAAACTCAAGCATATGGGTAGCTTCTATAGGACATATAACTATGGTTAATATGTGGGCTTACAAGGGTATGGATAAAGGCTCCCATCGGTAAAGGGTTGCCCACAACTAGTCTCCCCACTCAAGGGTTCGAGCGATCAAGTGAGCGCGCCTTTTTATACCCTAGGGTATGTGCCAACGAGTGATGGTCATCACATAATGATCTGCTGCCTTCAGTGTGAAAGCGACTTCATGATACATGACGCCATCGGGGTAAAAAGGGTATGCAACATATATGAGACTTCGGTAACTAAAGCCAAAGCCACATACACTACAAGGCATTATTTCGGGGACGATTCTCTATCCCCAGTGGAGTCACCATCTGTAGGAGCGAAGCGGGGTTTATCGCTATGCCTATGATGTTTGGCGACCACGAAACTGTTAGGCTCACAGACCGTAGAGAGTACGGAGTAGCCCGCGGGGGACTAAATCGGAGAATAAATGAGTCACCACCCAGTGTGAACTGGGAAGAGATTTAAGGCTGCACTCACCCCTCGCAAGGGAAGACCTCAAACTGTTAGGTTCGGAATGGTCCCTTAATTATGCCTGTATAATGGACGGGTTCACAAAATGGTATAGCCAAGTCTTATGCAGTTCATGCAACACCCATGAACATTAGATAAACATAAATTTGCACACCCATGAACATTATTAGAAATAATTAAAGCATATTTCATTAAGAAGTACGAGATGCAATAACGAAAATCAATCAAAAGCAGGAAAAACATCAATAAATAAATGGTAAATGAAAATGGGGGGTTAATCATGCATATATGAGTATTTCCCGAGTGGTACGTGGAGTTGTAACCCAAGTACAGACTGCATTACCGTCCATTCGGATTCACCTACAGAATTTACGTCTGGGTTTCCATCCGATATACCACAAGAGATAATACCATACGTAAATCATTAATACAATGTAAATAAAAAATAGACATGAAATAATATAATAACAAATAAATAAAATAAAGACGAAGTAATAACGATAAATAATATGTAAAAAGATAATAACAAACTAAATGCGAAATAATAAAATAATGGTGAATAAATAAATAAAAAAGATAAATAACAGAATGCCAAAAAAGAAAATGTGACCATAAACTTGGCCGTCTTAATGTAGGACTTCGCATACCCGGCTGGACGTATTTCACATCCAGCCAGGCATGCTGTGTCCGAAAATATAAAAATAAATAGGGTGCCCTCAGGTCTTACCTTTTAAGTTCTTCTTGGAAGTGCGTTAGGCCGTCACCGGAAGAATTGAAGCTGGTTCGCTGTTTGTTGTTTCTGATTCTCTATTTCACTCGCTTTTTACTATTTTATTCTTGCTGCTTGCTATTTGTTGTTTCTGTTTGCTTTTTTTGGTGATTCTGGGCTGCTGTTTTGGGTTGTTTTTCTTACTGTTTTGGCTGGTTGTTTTCACGGTTTTTCTTGCTATTTTTAGCTCACAGTTTTTGCGATTTTGGTCACTATTTTTGCTTGTTTAAGGGCTGTTGTTTGTTTGGTTTAGGGGCTGGTTTGTTCAGTGTTTTAGGGTTGGTTTGTTGGTTGATTTTTGGTGGTTGAAGGGCTGTTTTGCAGGTTAATTTTGGTGATATAGGGCTGCTATTTTGGGGTTTTTTTTCGGTGATATGGGGTTGTTGTTTTGGGGTTGTGTTTGTTTGGTGATTTGAGGCTGCTTGGTCATTGGTTTTGGATGATTGAGGGGCTCGGTTCTGGTTTTTTAGGGGCTGGTTTGGTCACTGATTTTGGGTGATTTAGGGGCTCGGTTCTGGTTGTTTAGGGGCTGGTTTGGTCACAGGTTTTTTGGGTGATTAAGGGGCTCGGTTCTGGTTGTTTAGGGTAATTGGCGGGTTTCTTGTTGGTTTGGGTTTGTTATTTTATTTTTTTGGCTGGTTGATTTTTGTTGGTAGGGTTTTGTTGTTTGCATCTAAGGGTGAAGAAGAGATAAGCCTAGGTTTTTGTTTGTGTTGTGAATTACCGTGTGAAGCCCCTGGTTGTTTTTTGGTTGTGGTATCTTTTTATATTGCCAATGGATCTTCAAATCATGATGATTTGGGGAATATTTATTTTCGAAAGAATCTTATGAATTTTGGTGAGGAAGTGATTTCAAATCTTGTTAAATTGGAAAGTGATTTAAGGGGATTTTAGCATGTGTTTTGCATGGGTTTTCAAATCTTTGTTAAACTGGAAAGTGATTTAAGGGGATTTTGGCATGTATTTTGCATAGGATTTTAGCTATTTGGGAAGGCTTCGGCGTGTAGATGTGTCTTGGGTGTTTGAACTTTATGGGTTGTAGGGGTTTTGGGCTGAGGCTAAGGTTTGAAACAGAAACTGACTTAGCGAATCCGAGGCTGGCTAGTGAGTTTGAATCCGATAAGGTGCTAATGTTGGAGGTTTTCTTTCCTTCCGGCTTTCATTTCCCGTAACTTCCGTAACTTTTCAGGTAGTGCCTCCATACGAGGCTCATCATCGGGCTTATACAAAAATGCAGTGTCTACAGTCACCCTCACTTTGATGGGGCTTGTGCAGTGTGTGACAGTGACAACCCTATCAAAGTCATGCATGTATTTTTACTTACCTGGTTTTTCGGCCGTTTCCGGACTTACCTGTTGTTTTGCCACTTTTGTGGGATGCTTCGATCTATGAGATTCATCCTTGCGAGATGCTTCGATCTCTAGGATCTATCCTGGACTGAGCTGATTTGATTAAGCAGTGCTGCGACCCCTGGGATTCATCCCTGCGAGATGCTTCGATCTCTAGGATTTATTCCCGGACTAAGTTAATTTGATGGTGAGGTGTTTTGACCCTGGACTTCATCCCTGCAAGATGCTTCAATCTCTAGGATTTATTCCCGAACTGAGTTGATTTGATGGCGAGGTGCTTCGACCCCTGTGTTGGACAATTGTGACCCATAATATCACTATTTGTAAAAGACATTGCGGTTTTTGTACAAATTAACTATGTGACAAAGGAAATTGCTATTTTATCATTTTGTAATTAGATTACTTGAATATATAAATGATAAAAGTCCTTATAATTAGTTCCGGATTAATAAGATATGAGACAATATCAATCCACAAAAGGTTTAATCATTAAATATCTCTAGTCATAGTATTATCGAGATTGGACATCGATAATGCGAAATAGTCTAGTATTACACTTTTGCGTGTTATGGAAGCGTAACGACATAGTTCTCATATATTTTGGTATTGGATACTCGTGCAAGTGTAATAGGAGGTTCTGTTTACCGATGGTACGGGAACAGCTTCGCTATGGATAGACCCATCAGAATCCCATTGGTAGTATGACTATGTGTCTATGGGAATCTGAATCAGGGTAGGTGTTTTTGGTCTTAACCTGAGACTTGCATCGCTAATACTTGCAATAATCAATACGCTTTGGTTTTGGTCATCTGGGGCTTTAACAGGTTCTGTGTACGCCTCTTCTGGATTTATTAAGAATCATAGTTTATTGGGTGTGATGTCAAGATGGAAGTGTCACTTCAGTCATACGGAGATGATGATCACGTAAGGATACAGAACTGGTACTCTAATATGTTGCAACTATTGGGATAATATGGCAAGGTCATGATTATCCGATTAAGGAGACTAGTTGCTAGTGATCCGATAGATGCTTCGTACGGGGCAGACACAATTCCAGCCCCAGACCTAGCATGTGACATCCGATACTGGATCATAATACGCAATACTTAGTATACTACGCCTAGTATAGATTATGTATTCCTTAAAAGAATATTTCTAGAGATTTGGGTAGGCACGGTGCTTTGCTAGAAGCCAACCATGTCTTGTAAATCGGTAATAACGTGGTACCAGGTACGCACATGTTTGGATTGTCCGATGACCGGATTTACTGCCAACTGTTGGACAATTATGACCCATAGCGTCACTATTTGTACAGATCACGGTGTTGTTGTACAAATTAACTATGTGACAAAGGAGATTGCACTCTTATCATTTGTGATTAGATCACCTAGATGTATAAATGATGAGAGGTCCCTATGATTTGTTCCTGGACAGAGAATGATATGAGACAGTATCATTCCACGAAGGATAAATCATTAAATATCCCTAGTCAGAGTATTATCGAGATTGGACATCGATAAATATGTAAAAGACTAGTATTACACTTGTGCGCGTTTGTGAGGGCACAACGGCATAGTTCTCATATATTTGGGTATATGATACTCATGCAAGTGTAATGGGAGGTTATGTTTTACCAATGGTACGGGAAATAGCTTCGCTCTGGATAGACCCCCCGCGAAATCCCATTGGTAGTATGACTATGTGTCTATGGGAGTCTGCAACCAGGGTAGGTGTATTTGGTCTTAACCAGAGACTTGCACCGCTAATACATACGACAATCAATATACTTTAGTTGAGGTCGTCCAGGGCTTTAACCGGTTCTGTGTACGCCGATGCTGGGTATATTGAGAATCATAGTGTGTTGGGTGTGATGTCAAGACAGAAGTGTCACTCCAGTCATATGGAGATGATGTTCACGTAGGATACGGAACCCGTTCTCTTAAATGCTCGAGCTATCGGGATATTATGACAAGGTCATGAATATCCGATTATAGAGACTAGTTACCAGACATCCGATATGTGCTTCGTACGGGGCAGACATAATTCCAGCCCCAGGCCTTGTTGAGTTCCTAATTAGGTCCCAAGATCATCCAAAACAAGCAAGAAATCGCATGAATACATCAAGGAATAATGGCGGAAACATATACTCACAATGATTGGTTTGAGATGCAAAGAACACAAGTCTTTTTCTTCCTCCATCAAGCTCGGTTTTGGCCATTTTTGGAGCTACTGAACTGCACGGTGGGGCTGTGAAAATGTCTTCAAAAATCGCCCATGGTGGTCTCCATTGAAGCTCCAAGCTTTGAGATTCCATGCTCACAAACTCACTTCCCTATCACCTTTGTATTCCTCCATGAGTGTGCTAGCACTTAGATCTTGCAACAAGATCCATAGCTTCTCCATTTGCTCGGTCAAACCAGAAGAAAATAGATGAAGAATCGGTCTTGGAGACCTTTTGAGAGATGAGAAATTTTGGCTCCCAAAACACCAAAAACGTGAACCTCCAAAAAACAAGAAGAGGGAGCACGTGAATGATACAATAATTTGCCAAAAAACGGTGTACTACACATGGTCCAAGAGAGAGAGAATGGCTTTTGTATATACATATATTCTTTATTCCATTTACCAAGTAAAATGAATAAAATATATATATACACAACAATTAATTCAAAAGTCAAAAAGGTACAAGTCCTATCAACTTTCAAATAATCACCTTTCACTATTCACATCAAGTCACTTTAATAAAGTGACAACATGTCATATCACATCACTCAAAGTGACAAGTGATTTGACAATTGACGCGACTAGTGATTTGACGCTTGATGTGACTTGCGTGCCGCGCTCGAATTCGAAATACGAATGCGCTCGCAATCACTCTCGGGCTCGGGTTCGCTAATTCCAAATTAACGAATTTTTCGTCGCGTCGTGATTAAATGATTATGCCTATCGAAATCACTATTCACGTCGCTAACGAATTAATTCAAAATTAATTCGTTCGCCCGAATTAAAATCTAATTTTAATTCTGCGTCGAAATCCAATTTCATATAATATATCGAATATATTATTTTATCCGATTAATTATAAATTAATCGTTCTCTCTCTTTAATTAATATTTTATCCCAGATAAAATATCTTCATAATTAATCCCAGATTAATTTTCGCTCTCTTCGAATTAATCCCAGATTAATTAAAGTGCGAGTATCTTCAGGAAGTGACCCATGAGATCTCCAGATATGTTGGCAGTAAATACGGTTATCGGACTATCCGAACACGTAAGTACCTCGTACTACGTTTGTACCGATTTACAAGACAAGGTTGGCTTCTAGCAAAGCGCCATGCCTACCCAATTCTCCAGAAATATTCTTACAGGAATATATAGATCTGTATCAAGCGTAGTATACCGTAGTATTGTGTATATCGGCCCAGTATCGGATAGTCACGTGCTAGGGCTGGGGCTGGATAAGTGTCTGCCCCGTCCGAAGCACATGTCGGATGTCTGGTAACTAGTCTCTATAATCAGATATTCATGACCTGGTCATAATATCATGATTAGATGCGCATCACTCAAGAGCACTAGTACCGTATCCTGCGTGACATCATCTCCACTATGACTGAAGTGATACTTCCGTCTTGACATCACACCCAATACACTACGACTCTCTGATAAACCCAGAAGTGGTGTACGCATTAGCGGTGCAAGTCTACCGATTATCGTAAGTATTAGCGGTGCAAGTCTCAGGTTAAGACCAAATACACCTACCCTGATGTCGGACTCCCATAGACACATAGTCATAATACCAATGGGATTCCGAGGGGTCTATCCAGAGCGAAGCTGTTTCCCGTACCATCGGTGAAACACAACCTCCTATCGCACTTGCATAAGTATCCAATACTTAAATATATGATAACTATGCCGTTGTGCCCTCACAACGCGCACAAGTGCAATACTAGCCTATTCCGCATTATCGATGTCATGTCTCGATAATACTACGGCTAGGGATATTTAATGATTAAACCTTCGGGGACTGATACTGTCTCATATCATTCTCAGTCCAGGAACTAATCATAGGGACCTCTCTTCATTTATATATCTAAGGTGATCTAATCACAAATGATAAGAGTGAAATCTCCTTTGTCACATAGTTAATTTGTACAACAACACCATGATCTGTACAAATAGTGACGCTATGGGTCATATTATCCAACAGGCCTAGCACGTGAACATCCGATACTGGACAGAAATACGCAATACTTCGGTATACTACGCTTGATATAGATCGTTTATTCCTGTAAGCATGTTTCCGGAGAATTGGGTAGGCATGGCGCTTTGCTAGAAGCCAACCTTGTCTTGTAAATCGGTATAAACGTAGTATGAGGTACTTACGTATTCGGATAGTCCGACGACCGTATTTACTGCCAACATATCCGGAGATCTCTTGGGTCGCTTCCCGAAGATTCACTGATGACGTATAACTCGTACTTTATTAATCTGGGATTAATTAGAAGAGAGAGAGAAAATTAATCTGGGATTAATTGCGGAGATATTTTATCCGGGATAAAATATTAATTAAAAGGAGAGAACGATTAATTTGGAATTATCGATAAAATAATATATTCGATATATTATACGAAATTGGATTTCGACGTGGAATTAAAATTAGATTTTAATTCGGGCGAACGAATTAATTTAGAATTAATTCGTTAGCGACGTGAATAGTGATTTTGCTAGGCGTAATCATTTAATTACGATGCGATGGAAAATTCGTTAATTTGGAATTAGCGAACCCGAGCCCGGGATTGTTTGCGAGCGCATTCGCATTTCGAATTCGAGTGCGGCACGTAAGTCAAATTAAGCGTCAAATCGCTAGTCGCATCAATTGTCAAATCACTTGTCACTTTGAGTGATGTGACATGACATGTTGTCACTTTATTAAAGTGACTTGATGTGAATAGTAAATGGTTGTTGGAAAAGCATTAATAGGCTTTTTGCTTTTTGACTTTTAATTTATTGTAAATGGTTTTGTTATTTGTTTTTTGGAAAATCAAATAAATATAAAAACCATTTTCTTTTTCTCTCTCCACTAAACTAGAATACGGTTTCTAAGAGAAACCTTTTTCCCTCCCTTTTCTCTTCTCTTCCTCTCACGGCTTGGAGCTGAATTCTTGCTTCCTTTTCTGCAGTTTTGCCGAGAACAAGCATGAAGAAATAGTGCTAGCACACACATGGGTTATATTATGGTGATAGGGAAACGAATTTGAGAGCTTGGATTTGTTTTTGGAGCTTAAAGCTTGGAGCTTCAATGGTGGTCTTCCATGGCCGAATTTTGGAGACACAAAAACGCCCAAAACCGAGCAGTCCAGTCCATGGAGAAGCCATTGCCGAGCTTATGGAGAGAGCTTGAAGACTTGTGTTCTTTGATGCATCAAATCCAATCATTGTGAGTATATGATTCCGCCATTATCCTTTGATGTATTCATGCGTTTTTATGCTTGATTTTGATGATTCTTGGGACCTTATAAGAACCCAACACCAACATATCCATGGATCTAATGGGTCGCTTCCCAAAGATTCACTGATGATGTTTGACTCGAACAAAATTAATATACGATTAATTATGAGGGAGAGAAGATTAATCTAGGATTAATTACGGCAAGAATTTATCTGGGATAAAATTCGAATAGAAGAGAGAGAACGATTAATTTGGAATTAATCGATTAAATAATATATTCGATATATTAATTGAAATTAGATTTCAACGCGGAATTAAAATTGGATTTTAATTCAGGCAAACGAATTAATTTAGAATTAATTCGTAAGCGACTTTAATAATAATGCCGCATCGGCAAATTCGTTAATTCAGAATTAAACGAACCCGGGCCCGAGCGAAGATGCGTGTTGGATTTTTTGACTTAAATTCGAATTTAAAGTGGGGCCCACCAACTGACATCAATATGGTTGAAACTTGATGGAATTTGGTCAAGGTTGAGTGTAAGCATTAGATTGCTTGTTTTTCACTCAACCAAAATCCAACACTCTTCATTATTTTATTATTTGGAATGACATATACCAAAAACTTGGATTTGGTAAATGATAATTGATTTTAGAAATCAAAATACACAAAGAGAAAAATATATCTCTCTCCCTCACACATTGACGTGACCTTCGTCCTCCTCCATTGAGATTTTGTTTCAAAATTTCTTCAAACTAGCACTATCAAGGAGTCATTCAAGGTGTTATGGAAACCAATCCTAGAGTTTGGAACACAAAGAAAGGCTTGAAACTCTTCTCAAAGGATCAAAAGTTTTGAACTACATCCATCAAGCCAATCAATGTAAGTCTAATTTCACATTCTTATTTTGATTATTCACACACCATTTCATGTTAGAAGATCCTTGGCATGTTCTAGGAACCCAACAATGGTATTAGAAAGCCTTTTCTAAGCATGAAATGACTTTAGGGTTTATATACTTTAATTTGGGGTTTTATGTTTTGAGCATGATTTCTTCAAATTATTTGTTTGGATGAGCTTGGATGATGATGAATTAGACTTATGCATCTTAAAATTTGAGAAAAATTTATTAGATTAATTTTCTCTAAATTCCTTTGCTTGGCCGAAACTTGACCCTAATTTTATCATGGTTATTTTTTGATTTTAAACCATTGGATGTGTTTAATCCATAATGAGTATATTGATTGTTGATTTAATTAGATTGAAATCAAAATTGGATATAAATTGTGCCATATTGCCGTGAGTTAAGAAGCATGAAATTGATTGATTTTGCTTCAATTGTGTTGGACATGAATTGAATATGTTAAAGTATGATTAATTAGTTTAATTGGTGTTTTGGAAATATTGGTTTAACTAATTAATTATAGCTATTACACTTTAATTAAAATTAATGTGAAATTTGGAATTTTGTATTAATTAAAATGGGTCTTTAATTTTGAATTGGGCAAATATTGTTGTATTTGGGCTTAATGGGCTTGGTTGGGCCAAGCTTGGTTTAGGACAATTGGATTGGATCCAAATTGGGCCTAAAACCATTCCATAAAGTCCAAATATAATAATTGTGCCTTTAAATATTTAATTGGGCCTAATGCCAAAATTAATTTTTGGCAAATAGAGTGATTCCTAAATTGGGCCTTGGCATTTGGGTTTGATCCATATTGGCCAAAGCCCATGCCTAAAGAATTAATTAAAAGCTCATTGTGTTGGGTTTCTAGATTAGTCCCAAGATCAATTCAAGCAATGAAACATGTGTAAATACTCAAAGAACAATGGCGGAAATATACTCACTTTGATCGGTTTTGGATGCGATGAACACAAGCCCTTTGTTCCTGGATTGAAGCTCTCGGCATTGGGCTTCAATTTGTGCTCCAAATTTTCGGTCATGCCCTCCATTGATGCTCCAAGCTCCAAGCTTTACAAATGGTGATTCCATGCCCATGGGTGGGTTTCCCTATCACCTTGGATGACTCTTCATGTGCTAACATAAGAAAAATTTGCCACAAATCTTTCTTGTTCATCTTCTTGCTCTCGGTTTTGAGAGAGAAATTTGAGAGGATTTTGGCCCTTGGCCGAAAATGGGAGGAGAAGGGAGAGAGAAGAATGTGTTTGTTGTGTTGTGTATTTGGTTATTTAATTTCCAAAATTCAAATACCAAAAATAATTACCATTTTTCCAAAAAGGTACAAGACTTTTAAAGTCTTCGAACCACCACCATCAATCACTCAAAAGTGACTAGACATCATCACTCAAACTATAGGGCTTCTCAAACTCTCGGCCAACCAAAGTGATTTGGGGAAAATTATTCCAAACAACATTTCATCAAATTGATCCAATCAATCCTCAATTAAAACACATTTAAGCATACTCAATCATCCAATTTCACAAAATCATCCTCAAATACATTTTACCCAAATTTTAATCTTAAGTCATATTTCATGCTTTTAATCACTCTAATACCAATTGTTGGAGTTCTACGGCCCCGAGAATCGAATACAAAGCATAAAACACATGTGCGAATACAACGAGGGAGTTGCGGAATACTCACATCGATCGGTTGAGCGACGCGGCAACGAACAAAAATTTTATGTCTACTCTTTACTGCTCACGGCAATGGGCTGTTACACTCCTCCAAGAATCGGCCATTGTTGGTCCTTCGTCAAGCTCTAAGCTTCGCGAAATGATTCCAAGCTCATGGGTGGACTTCCCTATCACCTTCGCATGTCTCTCGGAGTGCTAGCTCTTGATGTTTTTGCCACAAAACACCACACTTTGGCTTCCCCTAGCTCATGGCAGTGAGCAAACCAGAAGAGAAAAAGGTAGCCCCGTGGGCGTGTGAGAAGAGAGAATGAGGAAAGAGTTGTGTGTGTTTTTGGTTTCCAAAACCCTATACCAAAAATCAAGACCAAAAGTTGTATATGGCTTTCAAAATTCAACAAGATTTGGAGCCAAAATTTCGCAATTAATGAACACAACCACCTCCATCAACATCTACCACTATTCACATCAATCAAGTGACAAATTGTCACATCACTCAAAGTGACATGTGATTTTACGCTTGATGTGACTAATGATTTGACGCTAGATTTGACTTACGTACCGCACTCGAATTCGAAATGCGAATGCGCTCATAAATATCCCGGGCTCGGGTTCACTAATTCCAAATTAACGAATTTTCCATTGCGACGTAATTAAATGATTATGCCTAGCGAAATCACTATTCACGTCGCTAACGAATTAATTCTAAATTAATTCGTTCTCCCGAATTAAAATCTAATTTTAATTCTGCGTCGAAATCCAATTTCGTTTAATGTATCGAATATATTAATTTATCGATTAATTCCAAATTAATCGATATCTCTCTTTAAATGATATTTTATCCCAGATAAAATATCTCCGCAATTAATCCCAGATTAATTTTCTCTCTCTTCTAATTAATCCCAGATTAATTAAAGTGCGGGTCATACATCATTGTAGAATCTTCGGGAAGTGCCCCATGAGATCCTCGGATATGTTGGCAGTAAATTCGGTCGTCGGACTATCCGAACACGTAAGTACCTAGTACTACGTTTATACCGATTTACAAGACAAGGTTGGCTTCTAGCAAAGCACCATGCCTACCCAATTCTCCAGAAATATCCTTACAGTAATATAAGGATCTATATCAGGCGTAGTATACGTAGTATTGTGTATTTCGATCCAGTATCGGATGATCACATGCAAGGCCTGGGGCTGGTACAGTGTGTGCCCCGTACGAAGCATATATCGGATTACGAGCAACTAGTCTCTTTATTATCGGATAATCATGACCAAGTCATATTATCCCGATTGTTGCAACCCTTTAGAGAACCAGTTATGTATCCCTACGCGATCATCATCTCCATATGACTGGAGTGATACTTCCGTCTTGACATCACACCCAACATACTACGATTCTCAATATACCCAGCAGAGGCATACACAGGACCTGTTAAAGCACTGGACGACCAAAACCAAAGTATATTGATTGTCGCAAGTATTAGCGGTGCAAGTCTCAGTTTAAGATCAAATACACCTACCCTGATTTCGGATTTCCATAGACACATAGTCATGGAATTCCGATGGGGTCTATCTAGAGCGAAGCTGTTTCCCGTACCATCGGTAAAACACAACCTCCTATTACACTTGCATGAGTATCCTATACCCAAATATATGAGAACTATGTCGTTTGTGCCCTCATAACGCGCACAAGTGTAATACTAGTCTTTTACGCATTTATCGATGTCCAATCTCGATAATACTATAACTATGGATATTTAATAATTTATCCTTCGTGGACTGATACTGTCTCATATCATACTCAATCCAGGAACAAATCATAATGACCTCCTATCATTTATACATCTTGGTGATCTAATCACAAATGATAAGAGAGCAATCTCCTTTGTCACATAGTTAATTTGTACAACAACACCATGATCTGTACAAATAGTGACGCTATAGGTCATAATTGTCCAACAATCTCCCACTTGGCCTATAGCCAGTCACTCGAGTGTCTTACACCCGAACTATGTACGGTTGGATCAAACTGCTGAGAAAAGGTTTTCGTCAGCGGATTTGCTTGATTATCATCTGATGCGATTTATTCGATCATCGCATCGCAACGATGTATGATCCGAACGAATCAGATGAATATCGAAGTATATATCTGGATCGTTGATGAGACCATTAATTCTTTAGCTTGTGCTGAAGCCTAGCTCAGCTGCTAACAGAACTATATCTAATCTAATTAGATTTATTATCGATCCAAATGGCTTCTATTGCCACCTCCGCTGCAGCAATAACCCGCATTTGTTGTTGATTCGGTAACAGAATCTTGCTTGGAAGATTTCCAGCTCACTGTTCCGTTATTCAAACTGTATAGTACCGTTTGCTAATAACCCTCGGCCTTACAAGGGCCTAATACTGCTACTATATAACTTCTTTGAATTCTCTAGTCTCAAAGGCTCATAAAGTTTCAACTCAAGATAACTTCTTCTAATAAGAAAACAACTATTCTATACATATCAAAATAAGGCCTCCATATGAATCAAAGAAATATCATTTCTAAACCTCTAGTTATGCTCAACATTCCTTATCCCAAAGAAACTTTTTTCTCTAGACCTCTAGTTATGCTTAATATCTTATTTGACTTAATCAAGTTCTTTTTAGCCGATATATTTGACTTTATCCCCATTTTGTTGTTCCCATAGGCTTGCGCTGTCAAGGATCGTTAATCAAAATATGTAGACATACACAACTCATAAATCTTATATTTATCTGATGATCGTTTATGCATAATATACCTTGATTTCTCACCCACTGCACTTAATGCAGCATTATAATAAACTTATCTTCTAGGTACCATATTATACTACATATCTACCAAATCACCCATACCCATGGCTACGGCCATCCCAAACTCGTGGTGGTTTGGTCAACTTAAAATATGGCTGGGTATTTCATATAGATTACATGAGCTAAAACGTAATGGACCTTTGGTTTCATTCCAATACTAAGAAACATAGGTGTTCCGTACTTCTGTCATTGCTTATTTAATATTCTCTATCATATCATCGCACCTCAACAGTTCCACTTCTAATCTTTTTTTACTTAGTGTTCTTTTCATCTCCTTCCCTGCTCTATTCTATACTTGGAACTTCGATGGTCTATGTCTCTGTCTCCTTATCTGAAGGATAACTTCTTTTACATATCCGCAGTTATGTCTAACGATGGTTCTTTTGTATTCATGTAGTTGCTTGACTACTACTTTATCTCTCTATTACTTCATCTAGACAACTTCTTTCCTAAATATTTTACTTAGAGCTATCACCCTCTTATATTATGCTCTTATACTAAGTGTGAAGGTTTCATGTTTCGGTCTTCTTCTACTATGCATTCACTTGTTTCAGAGAGTATCTTCGAGGTCCATCTTTGCTGCTACTACATAACGAGGGTTGGGAGGGTGGGGATTGGTCCTGAAGTCTTTCCAGTTGGGGTGACCTCACTAGCTACCTGTGTTGTAGTTGCACATAATGCTTATTTATAAGTCTATGACTCCCTTGTTTACATATCTGGTGTTGACTCCACCCTAAGGTACTTCTGTTATGATCTATCCGAATTACCTTCTTCAACTTTACTCGTAAATCATTTTAGGCCATTGGTAATACTACCTTCCACTGAGAACTTCTATAAAATTCATGCTTTCTCAAACTCCTACCGTATTTCCTCTGTTATTATTTCTTACTAAGTTTTACTCAATTACTTGACTTTCCTGCTTATCTCAATTTCTTGAATCTGTTAATTCATCACTTCCCTAAGAGTTCCATATTTTATCATAAATTACGGCATCACTACTGAACCTTTGACTTGAGTGTTGCTTTCTCACTAATTTTCCTTCTTTTAGCACGTTGGGAAGTTCTGTATGAGTCATAGGTTTTACTTCTGAGGGTCGTTATATACATCGAATACTCTGATTATTTATTCCTTCAAGCCTTTACTTGCTTGAATTCCTTCAATCATATGATGGGGCATGTCGCTTCTTTTAGAATTCGACTAAACATTACTTGAATCCCAATCACCCTATCTTATACAAGATATTACTGTCTTCTAATCCTTATCTAGGTCCAGTTGAGTTTCTGGGTTGGACTGTCACATGATATATCTACCTTGTCCAATGCTCTCATTTATTTATCCAAAACCTTTTTGGGCTCTAGGATGAGGGGTGACTAAATTCATTTCATAAAGACCTGAGAACACACATTAATATTACTTGCCTAGGCTTAGTGACAATCTGATTATGTGTTGACACATTTACTAGGGTCGGGCTACTGGACAGCAAAGTTATCGTCCATTTTGTCGGGATCTACACCAACTACTCAATGTCTTAAGGGTTCCGCAACTTTTATCAACTATCATAAGGCCTCCCCTTGCATCTCTAATACTATACATATTAAACTTCCTTGCCACTTTCTGCATCCTCCTTTACTATTTCCACATCCCATCTCTTGGCTCTAAGCCGTACTGCCGAGGCTATTTAGTGGTTCTTTCTTATAGGCTACTTTCAAGACTCATATCTTTTTACTCTTGCTATACATTGCAGTTATGCATTTTTAATTCTTATTATTCGCACTGGTACTCCTGTTAACTTCTGAATATCTCAATTCTTCCAGATCTGTCCTTTTTGAATTTACACCGACTTCTACTCACATTGGTCTAATTAATTGATTTATTCTAATAACTCAAGTCTCATGCTGGCTTGCCTAGATTCTTGAACTATACTAAGTTCTCTTATTTCTAACTTCATCAATTTTCTAGGACCTTTTATAAGTGATCTTATCTTTCAGCGTTCTATATTTCATGTCTCTATGTTGATGTCCTTGTTCCGGTACTCTGTGTCCTGGTAGAGCCTATCACTCATGTAAGGTAGGTATGAGATAGGCTCCGTCAAGACAATTTCCTTGACCGGTATCATGGATAATTTGGGTAACTTGGGGCTGTTTCTGTTGAGGTTTTGGGCAAAATACCCAGGTTACGCAGCGGAATGCGAGAAAATCAAATTTTCTGATTTCTTTAATTTTTCTTGGGTAATTAAAATAAACTTACTTATTTTTGTCACTCAATACTCAAAAATAGAATTTTTAACCAAAAAATCAGAATTTCAGTAAATTACCATACAACCCCAAAACTTTTCATTTTAATCATTTGTCATAAGTCGTTCAAAACAAGCTTAAATAATTTCCAATCACAGCAAAAAATTTTGTACATCAAATATACATTAAAACAGAAATCTGAAAATTTTTCCAGATTTGTCATAATTACGGAAATGCCCCAAACAGTTTGCATTTTGTTCATTTTGGTCCTAATTTGTTAAATACAAGTTTAGATGATATTCAAGCACTACCAAAATGATTTTTACATCTTATATACATCAAAATACAATATAGAAAAAAATTTCCAGATTCTTTTGCTTATTGCCGTGAGCCACCAATATTTTGCATTTTGATTATTTTAGTCCTAAATTGTCAAATACAAGTTTAGGTGATTTCCAATCACTACCAAAATAATTTATACTTCTCATATGTATCAAAATATAACATATATAGGAAAAGCCCCAATTTTGGTTTAGGTTAGAAAATCTAATTTCTCAATTAATCAAACTAACGAAAATTAACACAATCCAACACTTAATACAAAATTAATTTCTCAATTAATCATTTTAATCATTGAGTGGCCTAACAACTCTAGAATGACAACCAAGTCATCTAATGACCAAAAGTGTGCTTATTAACCATTAATAAGCAAACTTTGTTTATATACATGCATACATCTTTCATTCAAGCTTCCAAACTTCATAACAAAAAAAAAAGTAGAGAAACAGGAGAACAACATATGTTGTAGCCAAGAACAAAAGAAATATTTTTTTATTCTAAAGAAAAGTTGAAATTACTTAATAATTTGCAAGTTTTCTTCACTTCCTTCTTGGTTTCTTTTCTTTTTCCTCTCACATATCTTGTGTTTTTTTGTGTTTTTGAAAGCTTAGAATTCATCAACAAATGAAAAATGAAACCCTTAAATATGTAGGGTTATGGCCGAATGAGAGGACAAAATGGAAGATTAGATTTTGTAATTTTTTTATCCAAATTAAAAGAATCCAAATCCAATTTTGCTTCCATTTTCAAAAAGCAAATATACATGTGCACCAATCAAATTAAGCCAAATATAGCCTTAATTATGATAATGATAAATGTATTTAATTATTCTAATTATTTAACAATTAAATATTTAGATAATTACTTAATACAAATATCTAAATACATGTATCATATTCACTTTAGAAATTTCATAATACAAATATTTTGAACATATGTCGAATGCTTTATTTAACCAAAAATTAATGTGTATTTAATAAAATCAAATATTTAATCCAAATACATACTAACTAATAAATGGCAGAATAACCCTTTAAACATGTATCTTTTCGTTTAACTATTAAACGATTTATAAATAATCAATATTATTTATAATAGTTGCCCCAGTGCCTATTAGTATGTTTCATTTGTGAGACTCTCTAGATTCAGGCAAATTCGTCATGAAATCCAATTTCATGTCTATAATCTACCCACCCGTAAATTATGACGACCACGGATAAACTCACTGAATCATACAGGTAGATGTCATCACATATGTATAATCCATCCATCACAGATATTCGGATTATTCCAGAGATATAGAAAAAAACTTCAAATCTCTATAGGTATAATCATGTCGACGATTCTATTAGCAGTCTCTTAATAACACTTAGAACTTACTTCTACAGTGTACCACGAGCCATGGATTTAACAGATTGCTAATTACATATTGAATACATATGCTCTGTACACAAGACTGATGGATTCTATCTTAATACGCACAAGATATCTTGAGGATCAGTGATGAGTGGAAAATATATCACTATTTACCGCCCTTTTACTTAATATTTTGTATAGTTTCTCGAGTTTTATGAACGTTTTGATGTGTTTTACAGATAAAATAAAATTGGGACTCAATGGAATCGATCAGGATGAAATATGAAACGAATAATGGCAAAAAATGGACTTGACATTTAGATTTTAGAAGTTGGAAACTTGAAATGGCGTTCTAACGAAATACAATTTCAGAAATTTCAACTTTGCATAATTTTCGTAATGTGGCCATAACTTTCTACTCTGATATTGGATTGAGGTGATTCAGTTCCAGATTAAAGAAGACCCAAAGATCTACAACTTTGACGTTATAATAATTTCGAATTCTGAAGATTTCATGACCGAAATTGATAAAACATCTGTAAGTGTGTTATGTGCAATTATTAAAGTCATTTTCAAAACAAAATAAAAATAAAAAATGAAAATTGTCAAACTTCCCCCAAACATTCTTGCATGTTTTGTGGAGGATTTGGTGTCATGTTTTGTGCCATGTTTGGTGGAGGCAAAATTTTGCTTATAAATACCAAGCCATTTCATTTGTAAATTTCATATTTTCCTTGGTTTCTTGAATAAGAATTAAGGATTGTATCTTGTGTGTTTTATTTAGTAGTTTTGTAATATATTTTTATGTTTATTTTTAGTAGTAATAATAGTTTGTGTGATTTTACTTTCTTCTATGTTTAGTAATTAATTTCCGCTGGGGGAAGGGTGAATCCTTTAATATAATAAGGTAGATTAATCTCACTTAATTTATAATATAGAAATTGTAATTTAATAATATGGATTAAAGTTGATACCGCCTTAATGGCTGGTTTTATTTATTTGACATATGTGACACCGCCTATATGGTCGGTCCTTAGGTGACAGACGATTACCGCCTATATGGCTGGTTTATGGACTCAATTTATTGGTTCCGTCTGGAAAAATAGCTATTGCTATCGACGTGGTGGATAATAACACTGCCTTTATGGCTGATATGACTTAATTGGGTAACACTGATAATTTCTATATTATAATAAATTGAGATTCCTACATTTGAAATATTAAAGGTTGATCCTCTAACCCTAGCATTTTATTTTTAATCTAGGGAAGTGATGAAGCACAATATTCACAATTTTAATAATTGATTTTCATTATATTATGGGAAATACTTTAGGCTTGTTTATTGAATCTTAAGCTTAATGCTTCTTGTCGCCTGATCACCAATAAGATTGATGTGGTAAGCTTAAAATGAACTTGGAAAATGGATTTTAGGTTTCAGCTTTAGATTCAATAGCTCACGATCTCACCTTAGGGCAGATGTCGCTTAGGTAGATTTTCTTACAGGATAGACATATACCTGTCAGGCGGGGGTAGCCACAATTGAAACTTGAACTTAATGAATTCATGTAATTTGGTTAACATAGGAATATGATTAATTGGATTACTTTGGGTGTTTGCATCTGACCATCGACAGAGGCTTTTGCATATCTTCGTGTTCCAAGTTAACAAACAGATTTATTACGCATATATAAGAGAATCAATTCATCATTAGAACAATATTATGTGGAATCACAACCCTAGATGTTTATTTTCATTATTATTATTTTCCTTAATATTTTCTTTTGTGTTTTTATTTATTTAGCAAAACCACATTCAACCAACCAATCAAGCAATCATTCATTTTTCTCTTTAATTAGATACTTGTAAATAAATAGTATCAATAATTAATAACAACAGTAGAAATTAAGTCTTTGTGGGATCGATATTTTTATACTACTTGAGCGATACATGCGCTTGCGTTACGTGTATGATTTCACCGATCAAGTTTTTGGCGCCGTTGCCGAGGAACTATTTTTCTTGAGTTATTAATTTTGAAGCTATCTAATTTATTTGTATCTAATCTTCTTTATTTTTATCTGTAATTTTTATTTCTTTCTTTTATTTTTCAGGTTGTTGAAAATGGATCTTCATTGGGTGATAAAAGAATTACGAGCTTTACACGGTGAAGATACACCCCAAACAAGGGAGCAACAATCCAGTTTTCTAAGGTCTGTTGTCCAGCCCAACAACTATCCTTGGATGACAGAGCCATTCAACACAACATTTGCTCAACCATTTCAGAACACAATGATCATATATGAGATATGTGATGATAACCACCCTAACAATCATTGCGAGTACAACTATAATTCAGGGTGGCAGAACTATTAGAATCCTTCATGGTATGATGAACCAACATATTTCACTGAATCTTATTCTCCATCTTATCCACCATCAACCTACAATCATCGAACCAGAACGATATTCACCAGAAGAAAAAAAATGATAAGAGAAATGGTGGACATAATCAAGAAAAGAAATGAAAAGTTGGATGCAATGGCTGAAATGTTTCAGAGTCAAATAGAAAAACAAGCAGCAATCTTACAAGGAATGATAGATCAAGCGAGACAATTAACAAAAAACTTGAATTACATATCTCAATGGACATTTTCAAATGAAACTAATTAAGCCTTCGAGTACCAAGAATTTCACGATGACACCTTAATAAAAGAAGAGGCTGAGCAGTATCAAGAATCAGAAGTAACAGTTCAGGTGCCCAAACCAGCAGAATCTCGATTTGATTTTTATTATTCATCAGACTCCGATGAGGAACAAGTAGCAGAGCTGTCTGTACCAACTACAAGTGAGGATGAAACTTTGCATCCTCAAAATGAAGACCTTGAAGTATGCATTGCACTGATGTTTGAAGAAGAGCTACCAGAACCATTCATATCAACCACAGAGGATAAAGACCTAAAATCAGACATATTGTTACATCCTCACGTTGACACATATGGAGCATGAATCTCACATATGACAGATGAAGAGATGAACAAAGAAATCCTAAAATAAATATGTGAAGAAAAAATGGAGCAAGATGCATAACAGATGGAGGAGAAAATGTCTGACCACATTGAAGATCTCATGCATTCAGGAGAAACATCATTGTTTTGGGGAGTACAAATCAAAGATATCGCCAAGAATCTTAACAGAATGAAACTCCCATTCCAAGTCAAGCACCATACGAGACCTCTTGATTTTCTTCTTTCATTTCAGGAACCACTGGAACGTCTAAGTTTAAATGAGCACTAAATGAAACAAAATTCTTTTTGCCACTTTAACAATGGAAGAGACCCTTCAAAATCAACGCTCATGGGATTATCTTTAATCGGATGTCCAAAACCACGTTGAAACCTCATTGACAGATGGACTTCAGTCACGTCTGGCTGAAGACGATAAATTTAGCGCTAGTAGGGAGGCAACTAATGCAAAAATTTATTTTTATTTTTATTTAATTTTTTTTTTGTATTTTGTGTATACATTGTAGAGATTTTAATTTTGAGTATTATTTTTGCAGGGAAAAACATAGACGGAGCACTTAAAGTAAAACAAGTCAGTGAAAACTGTTGGAAAAAATGACCCATAGCGTCACTATTTGCACAGATCATTGTGTTGTTGTAGCAAATTAACTATGTGACAAGGAAATTGCACTCTCATCATTTGTGATTAGATCACCATAAATATATAAATGAAGAGAGGTCCCTATGATTAGTTCCTGGATTGAGAATGATATGAGACAGTATCAATCCCCGAAGGTTTAATCATTAAATATCCCTAGCCGGAGTATTATCGAGACTGGACATCGATAATGTGGAATAGGCTAGTATTGCACTTGTGTGCGTTGTGAGGGCACAACGGCATAGTTCTCATATATATAAGTATCGGATACTTATGCAAGTGCGATAGGAGGTCGTGTTTCACCGATAGTACGGGAAACAGCTTCGCTCTGGATAGACCCCTCGGAATCCCATTGGTATTATGACTATGTGTCTATGGGAGGCCGAAATCAAGGTAGGTGTGTATAGTCTTAACCTGAGACTTACATCGCTAATACTTACGATAATCGATAGACTTTGGTCTTGGTGGTACAGGGCTTTAACCAGTTCTGCGTACACCACTTCTGGGTTATCAGAGAGTCGTAGTGTATTGGGTGTGATGTCAAGATGGAAGTATCACTTCAGTCATAGTGGAGATGATGTCACGCAGGATACGGTACTAGTGCTCTTGAGTGATGCGCATCCAATCGGGATATTGTGACCAGGTCATGAATATCCGATTATAGAGACTATGTTACCAGACATCCGATATGTGTTTCGGACGGGGCAGACACTTATCCAGCCCCAGCCCTAGCACGTGACTATCCGATACTAGGCTGATATGCACAATACAATGGTATATTACGCTTGATACAGATCTTAATATTCTTAAATGGATATGTCCGGAGAATTGGGTAGACTTGGTGCTTTACTAGGAGTCGACCTTGTCTCGTAAATCGGTAGAACGTAGTACTTGGTACGTACGTGATTCGGATACACCGACGACCGTATTTACTTCCAACGTATCCGGGGATCTCATGGGTCGCTTCCCGATAATCCACCGATGACGCATAACTCGCACTCTTAAATAATCTGGGATTATATAGAAGAGAGAGAAAATTAATCTGGGATTAATTACGAAGATATTTTATCTAGGATAAAATATCGTCTAGAGAGAGATAATGATTAATTTGGAATTAATCGGTAAATTAATATATTCGATATATTAAATGAAATTAGATTTCGACGCAGAATTAAAATTAGATTTTAATTCGGGCGAACGAATTAATTTAGAATTAATTCGTCAGCGACGTGAATAGTGAATTCGCTAGGCGTAATCATTTAATTACGACGCAACGGAAAATTCGTTAATTGGGAATTAGCGAACCGAGCCCGAGTGTGATTGCGAGCGCATTCGTATTTCGAATTCGAGTGCGGCAACGCAAGTCACATCAAGCGTCAAATCATTCGTCACATCAAGCGTCAAATCAAAAGTCACTTTGAGTGATGTGATTGATTGATTGATTGATGTGATTGATTGAATGATGGAAAGACACACATCAAGTCACTTTATTAAAGTGACAATGAATAGTTGATGTTAGTAGGTGTAATAGTGTTTGGAGGGAAAAGCATTTACTTTTGGTTTTATTTAATCAATTAAGTAATTGGTTTTATTATTTTTCTTGGAAAAATATATAAAGGCTTTTTTGGAAAAAGCTTAACTCAACCTATTACACAACTTTCTTCTCTCTCTTTTCTCTCTTCAAACTCACGCCCAAAGCAACAACATTTACTGGTTTTTGAAGCCAAAATGGCGTGAACAAAGGGAAGCCAAGAGTTGGGTTTTCATGGTGAAAATCCAAGTGCTAGCACACTACGAGACTTGCGAAGGTGGTAGGGAGGTTCACCCATGAGTCGAGATGTTTTGACGCAATCTTGGAGCTCATTTCCTTGGATCAAATTTTGATTTTGTGGGCTGTGAACTGCACAGCAGTGGCGCCAAAACAGTGAGCATTTTGGGCTTTGTTCGTCTTCAAATCGTCTCAACCGATCGATGTGAGTATTCCCCTACCTCCGTTGATGTATTCACACATTGTTTTCATGTCTTGTTTGATCTTGGGACCTAGATAATAACCAACAATGGCATCAAGAGCCTAGGTTCAAGCATGAAAATTGTAGGGCTTAAAATTTGGGTAAATGTTTGTTGAGCATGATTTGAATAAATTGATTGTTTAAGTATGCTTATAACATGTTTTATTTCATTTTGGTTGGACCAATTTGTTGAAAATTGATTTGGAATAATTTTCCCCAATTTTTGTCACTTGGCCGAATGTGTTGGTGATTTTGAATCCTTGGAATTTTTTGGTTTGATTCATTGGATGAGTTAGAATCATGTAGGATGATGTTAATTTATGGTCAATTGGATTGTACTTTGAATTGAACATAAATCCCCAAAATTCTCATGTTGGCCGAATTGGTATATGCCCTTGAATGTCTTGGATTTTTGATTTTATGAACATTGGATGTGTATGAAATCATTTAGGATGTTGATTTAATGTCGATCGTGGGTTCGATTGGATTGAAACCAAATCGGACACAAAATCCATCCTTTGGCCGAGAGCATTAAAGCATGTAATGGGTTTGATTTTTCATTTATGTGTTGGACATATGATAATGATAATGAGCATGATTATTGGACTAATTAGTGTTTTGGAAATATTGATTTAGTTGGTTAATCATGTAATACACTTTAGTTTAATTGAAAATGAAATTGGATTTTGTATATTTAATTAATTGGGCCTAATTTTGGAAATTGGACTTTAATGTTGTAATTGGCCTATTGGGCTTGATTTTATCAAGTTGGGTTTAGGCCAAATGGATTGGATCTAATTGGGCCCAAAACCACAACCATAAAGCCCAAATGCGACTTAATGAACCTTTAAAGTTTAATTGGGCCTAATGGGCCAAGATTGATTTATGGGCTTATGGGGTAAATCCCGGATTGGACTTTGGTTATCGGTTTGACCGAGTTGACCAAAAGTCCACGCCTTAAGAAATCAATTAAAAGCCCATTGGACTTTAATTGAATTGACGTTGGACGTTAATCGGTCTTTGAGACGCGTTACGATTAAATTTGGAATTTAAATCGTAAAAGGTTTATTAAATAAAAGTGTAATATTTAATTTGGAATTGAATATTGAATTAGTATTAAATACATGTTAAATTAGATTTAATGATGTAGTTTAATTTAATTCATGAATTCGTACTTTAAGTACTTATTCGCAAAAACGAGTTTGACTCGAACAAAATCAAATCGCTGTTTGAACATTGGATGATCACTTAATTATCAGATTAATTAATTTGATTAGATTGATTGATAGCATGCTTATGTGTGTAAATACGTGGTTGTGTTGTATGAATAATGTATATCGGATGGATATTAGTCGGGTGGGGCAATTTTAGAAATTGTTGTAATAAATTCGATTTATTAAATTGGACCTGCGTGTCCAGCCTTATCACCTTCATTCTCTTTGTATTCTCTTCTCACCTATTCCCCTCCATGTAAATGAGGTTTCTTTAGAAGTGTAGTGTAACGGGTATAAGTAATACAAGTGCTAGCTTGAGTGAGAAAGTGAAAGATTTGATCTATGATCAATGTAAAGTATCCATCCGCATATCATTATTATTTATTTTCATACTCGCTTTATTATGTATTTAGAATGCATGTTTAAGGGTGTATGATGATGAGACCTTAACAAAGATAATTAAATTGGTAGCCAATTTGCACGCGAAAAACCCTCGTTAAATATCAAGCATTTATTTTCCTTCCATTGAGTGATTCTTGCTCAAGATCCGAGATTGGCAGGGGTTGTTGGCCAAAGTCAAGCCCTTGTCCGTCGAAGATGTGTTTTAATCACGAGGCTTTGTTCCATATCGGTGTCGTGTCCAAGTTGTGGTTTGTTGGCCAAAGTCAAGAGCACTTCTTGTCCATTGACATTGATTACGAAGCTTCCATGTCAATGGTGTTGAGGTTTTCTAAGGTCCCAAGATCAAATCAAGACATGAAAACATGCGTGAATACACCAATGAAGATAGCGGAATACATACATTGATCGGTTATGTCGATTTGAAGACGAATCATGCCCAAAAACGCACTGCCTTTGTAAGCCCACTGCAGCAGTCCATGCTCACTATCTTGGCAGTTTCGGGTCTCAAAACGAAGCTCCAAACTCCATCGGATGAGTCCCGCCTCATGGTCGAACCTCCCTACCACCTTCGCAAGACTTGAAAGTGTGCTAGCACTTGA
>SKCR01031022.1:0-31001 GCA_019454045.1 Zanthoxylum bungeanum
CAAGGAGAGTGCTATCTTCATCTATAAGTGTAAGACGAATATTATACTCAATTGGAGTTGGAATGTCTTGTTATCTATAAGGCCAGCTCGAGAAAGAATATCAGAGGCATCCATCAGAACAAATAACCTCAAGGCCTAAAAAATAACTCAAAGGACCAAGATCTTTCATTTCAAATTGTTGACTAAGAGCCTGCTTGAGATCTGCTATGCCTGAAATATCATCTAGACTCCAGCAATAATCATATAATCAACATAAAGAAGTAATATCAAAATACCCTTTCGGATTTTCGAAGAAATAAGGCTGAATCATGTGGATTGGAGGTGAATCCAATCTGTCTGACAACGGTACTAAATTTGGCAAACCATGCACGAAAATCTTGCTTCAAACCATATAAGGCACTTCGTAGGCGACATACTGTATTTGGTGGATGATCAAGACCTAGAGGAGGCTTCATATAAACTTCTTCAATGAGATTACCATTGAGAAAAGCATTCTTGACATCCATCTGAAACAGACTCTATTTCCGAACAGCAACAATAGCAAGCAGACTGCGAACTGAGGTAAGGCGAGCAACATGTGCAAAAATCTCCTCATAATCAATCTCCTACTCTTGAGCAAATCCTTTAGCAACAAAACGTGCTTTATAACGCTCAATAGATCCATCTGAATGTGTTTTGATTTTGTAAACCCATTTGCATCCCACTGGATTTTTGCTAGGAGGAAGATCAACCAAGTCCCAAGTACCGGTCTTTGTCAATGCTTGTAATTCATCTTGTATAGCTTACTGCCAATAAGGATTAGAAGAAGATTCCTTATAGGACTGAGGTTCATGCAAAGAGACAATAGTAGAGAAACGATGATAATCTCGAAGGTAAGGGGAATGATTTCTTACTCGGGTAGGATAGGGTGGAGATGAGTCACTAATGGTCTCTAGTGCAGTTTCTGCAGGAGGGGCATCATCAGAAACAGGCGGTAATGGAGGTCGGACATCTATATGCTCACTATAAGTACCTGCATCAGATGGAAACAACTCGATAGATGAATTAGTGAAAAATAGAGGTGGATCTGAAGGTGAAACTATGAACTTAGAAAGAGAGGAGAACATAACGTGTTCCTAGAAAATAACATGACGAGAGATGCGAAGTTTCTTTGACACGGGATCCCAACAACGTTACCCTTTGTGAGATGCCTTAAGTAAGCCGAGAAGAGTTTCGTCAGACAATAATCGAGAGACACCGGCTTCTAACGTAGGTAAGGGAGATTGATGTAACAATGAAGCTCGACAAGATTCAAAGTCACTAGTAAGGGCCATAAGGAATTGACTTAGCTGTATACGGTCACGATGTGCCGTATAATTAGTTGCATCAATGGTGCAACTTATTGATGTTTATGACAGAGCAAGTTGGTCCCAAATATTCTCCATTTGTGCAAGAAATTCAGTAATAAACTGACCTTTCTTTTGTTTCAAATTATGCAACTTTTCCCACAATTGATACTGACTAGAGAGATCAGAAGATGTGTACCTTAATGCAAGCAGATCCCAAACTTCTTTGGCAGTTTCATATCGGCCAAATTGATGATGAATAGGTGGAACCGAAGTATTTCAGAACCATGTCAGAATTTGATGATTCCTATTGTCCCAATCCTCGAGACGATCAGCGAGTTGTCCTTCAGTTTCATTAGTGAGATGAGTGGGGGAATTGACATCTTCAGTAACATAGCACCGTAGTTTCATACCCTTGAGAAAACTACGCATTCCCTGAACCCAGAGATGGTAATTTGAACCTGTGAGGACGGTAGGGATGAGTTGTATAGCATCTGATTTTTCCATTTGTCAAATAGTATAAAATCGGGATTGATTTTAACGATTAAGATTATGCTGACGTGGTGGATGACTATGCACTGACGTGACATATGACTGTGTGCTGACGTGGCCGTCTTCAACCTCCGAAAAATACCACCGTGCTTGTCTCGACGTGAACAAGTTGATGATATGCTCAAAATTAAATTTTAACAACTTTCCCGAAACCCGAATTTTCGGAACCAAATTCCGTTTGATGTGTTCTTCACCTCCGGAAAGAACCTAAGCTCCTGATACCATGTGAAAATTTGTGAAGAAAATGTTTATAAACATTTGCTTGATTAGAACTTATAAATGAGAGACCTTTATATAGGCATTTATACAACTAATATAATAAATACACAACTACTTTATTAAACACAACTACCAACTATATAATTACTAACGCAACTACCAACTATACAATTACTAACACAACACACAACTACTAACAAACTAACATATAACATATAACATTCTTCACCAATATTTGTTCAAATCCCGCTCATATCAGTGGGAGATTGAGATGGGGCAGTCTTGAATTTTGGGGTTCTAGATGAGTTTATGAAGTGTGGTCCTATATCGATAAAGAATAAAAATATAATAATAATAATGATAGATATACACCTGATATACTTTAGGCATAATTTGTAGCCCATAATTTAATTTTATTTATTTTAATCCAAAATATATTTTCCCAAGACAAATTTGTCTAGGGTGTGTCTTGTGGATGTATCTTTGGGTTTATGTCTATGATTATTCAAAATATAAAAAAACTAAAATATGATCTTATTAAATTTAAAATCTAAAGTGAGTCGAAAAAAATAGTAAATATTTTTGGTTGAAGGCTTCATATTTGACACGGATTTTAGAGTCAAAATTTTTAGCCCAAAACAAACGATAGAACAAAATTGGAATAAATTAGTTGATAGACAACAATCAGAAAATGTGAAAAACATAGATGCAAGTGCATACAAGGAAATACTGAAGAGAAATAATAAAGAGAAAAGTGGTAGATATTGTTGAAGACAGTAAGCAAGTGATGAAGTCCAGCACATGCAAACTTGCATGCAGAAGTTTCCAAATGAGCCAAAAGCCACCGAAAGCAAGTTGAAAGTTTTGGCAAAGTTGACAGTGTGTGTGCAAGCTGTGTGTGAGTTGTGTGCAAGTTGGCAAACCGCGTGACACTGTTCATGCGGTTTGATCAACTATAAAAAGAGCCCCAGACCATTGTTATCATCATCCCATTCGTGAGAATATTAGAGAGTAAAGTGTTGGAGAGGTTTTTTGTAAAGCTTAGGGTTGTAAGCTTTGTAATTCTTTGTTGGTGTGAAATATAAGAAGAATTTTCTCTCATTTCATCTCTATCGTGTGAGTTTAATCACAACAAGTGGTATCAGAGCTACGGTTCCACGGTGGGATCCCGAAACTCGGTAACAGAGATTCGGTTCGGAAAGTCGGTTCCGACGAAAGTTGTCAAAAATCGATTTTGAGCGTACCATCGGACTTTTCACGGCGAGACGAGCACGGCAGTATTTTCCGGCGATCGAACGGAGGTCTCGGTGAGCCGCACGCGCCTTCCAGTAGCTGTCCCACGCGCTCCACGCGCATACACGCGCCGCACGCGCCGTCTGAAGGTTGAAGACGCTGAGTCAGCCGCCACGTCAGCGGTCCAGTCAGCGACACGTCAGCAGGTCCTGCACAGTCAACAGCCCAGTCAGCAGTCCACGTCAGCAACCCAGTCAGCATCCACGTGGCATCCAGTCAGTAGCCACGTCAGCGACACGTCAGCTCGGTTGCCACGTCAGCTGCCACGTCAGCGGTGTCTGGTAAATTTCAGATAGGTCCCTATACTTTCTGGAAATTACAATTTAGCCCCTAAACTTTGAGAAATTTACAATTTAGTCCCTGAACTTTTGTAATTGCAATTTAGTCCCTGAACTTTTCCGTAATTGCACATTGGCCCCTGAACTTTTGGAAATTGCACTTTGACCCCTGTAATTTCTGAAATTTGCAATTTGGTCCCTGTGTCGGATTTTGACAAACGAAGTGTCATTTCCACCATTTTTGACCATTCCGGACGCAACGGTGAGGTCCGTTTTTTGAAATTCTGCTAGAATTTTTTTGTGATGGAAGGGGGCAACGGAAAAATGGTTTTGTTAACCAGTACAAACTATTTCACACATGGAGAGGAAGGATGAAAGACCTTCTGTATGTGAAGGACTATGATGGATCGGTATTTCTGGAGGAGAAACCAGAAGGAATGACCGATGAGAAGTGGGCTAATCTTCACACCAGAAAACATGCAGTACTATCCGTCAGTGGATCGACGACAGTATTGTGAACCATGTCAGTGAAGATGCAAATGCACGTGTCTTATGGAGAAAGCTGGAGGAGCTTTTTCGAGCAAAGACTAGAAATAACAAGCTGTACTACATCAAGAAGATGATGAGTTTGAAATACCAGGAAGGTACAGCTGTGGCGGACCATATCAACGATTTCCTCGGCACAATGAAAGAACTGCCTGGATTGGGCATATACTTTGGAGATGAGGTAAATGGCTTAATACTCCTTAATACGTTACCAGAATCTTGGGAAACGTTCAGATCTACGGTGATAAATTCAGCCGCAGATGGGAAAGTCACTATGGAGATGGCAAAGACCAGGATCTTCGAGGAAGAAAAGAGGACGAGAATGTAGGAGTCAGCATCAGCCTCAACCTCAGAAGCTCTAGTGACGGAGAAGAATACCAGAAGGGGGAGGAGTAAAAGCCGAGGCCCAGGAAGATCAGACAAAAATCGAGGTAAATCTAGAACCAGAGATATTGAGTGCTATTACTGTAAAAAGAAAGGCCATATGAAGCGGGATTGCTACAAACTGAAGAATGAGCAGTCCAGGAGAGATGGTGACTCTAATCAAGAAAGAGTTGCTACTACCACCGACAAAATCTCCAAAGAATTTCATATTATATATGAAGAAGATGTTGTGAATCTTACCAGCCACGAGACCAGTTAGGTAATAGATAGTGGCGCCTCCATACACGCCACATCTCGCAGAGACTTCTTTTCATCTTACACACCAGGGGATTACGGTGCTTTAAGGATGGGGAATGACGGTCAGTCCAAAGCCGTCGGTATTTGAGGCATCTGCCTTGAAACAGAGAACGGGACAAGGCTAGTGTTGAAGGGAGTCAAACACATCCCAGATATCCGGTTAAACCTGATCTCAACAGGCAAGCTGGATGACGAAGGTTTCTGCAGCACCTTTAGTGACGGATGCTGGAAGCTCACTAAAGGATCAATGGTCGTGGCAAGAGGTAAGAAAGACTCAACTCTGTATTTGATGCATGCTAAGCTTTCCAATAGTAGCATAAATACAGTCAACAGCAATGAGGCAGCCGAGCTATGGCATAAAAAGCTCGGTCACATGAGCCAAACAGGGATGGAGATACTACGCAGGCGGAATGTTCTTCCGGAATTGAAGAACTCACACTTACGGAAGTGTGAACACTGCATGGCTGGAAAGCAGAACAGAGTATCCTTCCAGAGCTCCCCGCCTCAACGGAAACCGGAGGTACTAGATCTCATACATTCAGATGTATGCGGTCCGATGCAGACACGAACACTCGGAGGGTCACTGTATTTTGTGACATTCATTGATGATCATTCAAGGAAGACCTGGGCATACACCTTGAAGAGAAAAGATCAAGTGTTGGGAGTGTTCAAGGAGTTTCATGCTTTGGTGGAGAGAGAAACCGACAAGAAACTGAAGTGCATCAGAACAGATAACGGTGGAGAATACAGAGGTCCGTTTGATCAGTACTGCAAGACGCAAGGAATTCGACATCAAACGACACCTCCGAAGACACCTCAGCTGAATGGCCTAGCTGAGAGGATGAACATAACCTTGTGCGAGAGGATCAGAAGCTTGCTGTCACAAGCCAAGCTGCCGAAGACATTCTGGGGGGAGGCACTCATCACAGCAGTTCATGTTTTGAACATGTCCCCAGCAGTCGCACTAAAAGGTAATGTTCTAACCAAGCTTGGACAGGTAAAGAAGTGTCATATGGACACTTGCATGTCTTTGGGTGCAAAGCTTTTGTACATATCCCAAAGGACGAGAGATCCAAGCTCGATGCAAAGACGCGACAGTGTGTCTTTATTGGCTATGGTCAGGATGATTTCGGCTACAAACTCTATAATCCCGTGGAGAAGAAGATCGTCAGGAGCCGAGATGTTGTCTTCGTCGAAGATCAGACCATAGAAGATATCTGGAAGGATATGAAGACAATGCCCCAGCAATATAGAGATGTGAATCCAGAACCTCACACTCCCAGAGATGATGATCATGATCAACCACCAGTACCAGAAGCTACACCAACAGTTCCACAGAGAAGGTCTGACAGAGAGAGGCGACCTTCAACCAGATACTCTGCATATGAGTATGTGCTGCTTACTGACGGGGGAGAACCCGAGAGCTACAAGGAGGCTGTGGAAACAGAGGACAGAGAAAAGTAGGAGGAAGCTATGCATGATAAGCTGAAATCGCTGCATGAAAATCACACTTTTGAGTTGGTGAACTTGCCAAAAGGCAAACGGGCTTTGAAGAACAAATGGGTGTACAGGGTGAAGCAACATGAGCATACTTCACAACCCCGGTACAAAGCCAGATTAGTCGTTAAGGGATTCAATCAGAGGAAAGACATTGACTTCGATGAAATCTTCTCTCCAGTTGTGAAGATGTCATCCATCAGAGTGGTACTCAGCTTAGCAGCAAGCCTCGACCTGGAAGTTGAGCAGATGGATGTCAAGACCGCATTTCTTCACGGAGATCTGGAAGAAGAAATTTACATGGAGCAACCAGAAGGCTTCAGAGTCAGCGGGAAAGAGGACTATGTGTGCAGACTCAGGAAAAGCCTCTACGGTTTGAAACAGGCACCGAGATAGTGGTACATGAAGTTTGAGTCAGTTATGGGGGAGCAGGGATACAAGAAGACTACTTCAGACCATTGTGTTTTTGTTCAGAAATTTTCTGACGATGACTTTATCATCTTACTGTTATATGTAGATGATATGTTGATAGTTGGCAGGAATCAATCGAGGATTGATAATTTAAAGCAGCAACTGAGTAAGTCTTTAGAGATGAAAGACTTGGGGCCAGCTAAGCAGATTCTTGGCATCAGGATCGGTCGTGATCGGAAAGCCAGGAGGTTATACTTGTCACAGGAGGAGTACATCGAGAAGGTACTTCATAGATTCCAGATGGACAAGGCTAAAGCGGTTATCACTCCTCTTGCTACCCACTTTAGATTGAGTACACAGCAGAGTCCCTCTACTGAGACAAAGAAGGAGGAAATGAAACAGGTTCCATACACCTCAGCAGTGGGAAGTCTAATGTATGCCATGGTGTGCACGAGGCCAGACTTAGCACACGCAGTTGGATTGGTCAGCCGGTTTATGTCAAACCCAGTGAAAGAACACTGGAACGCCGTCAAATGGATTATGCGGTATCTTCGAGGCACTTCCAAGATGAGGTTATGTTTTGGAAGCAGTAACAAGCCAGTGTTGATGGGCTACACCGATTCAGATATGGCATGAGATTTGGATACCCGAAAGTCTACTTCGGGGTATCTGATTACTCTCTCAGGAGGAGCTGTGGCATGGCAATCGAGGTTGCAGAGATGTGTTGCACTTTCTACAACAGAGGCTGAATTCATTGCAATGACAGAAGCTTTCAAGGAATTGTTGTGGATGAAGACATTCGTCCAGGAATTGGGTTTCAAGCAGGAGAAGTACACTTTGTACTGCGAATGCCAGAGTGCTATCTATCTCGGAAAGAACTCGACATTTCATTCGAGGTCAAAACATATCGATGTTAGGTATCACTGGATACGGGATGTCCTGAGCTCAAGACTGATACAACTCAGGAAGATTCACACGACGACGACACGGTGCCGATATGTTCACGAAGGTCTTACCGAAGGAGAAGCTTGAAATCTGTCGTGCCATAGCCGGGATGACAAAACTCTCCACATAGTCAGAGTGGGGAGATTCAGAGAACTACGATTGGCTTGATCCCATCTCAGGGTACGTAGGCAGTCACTCAGATGCAGCCAGGGGAGGATCCTTTGGAGGATCCGGTTTGGATGATTGATGGTCGGCTCAGATTTTGGGGGAAATCTTCACCGAGGGGGAGATTTGTTGAAGACAGTAAGCAAGTGATGAAGTCCAGCACATGCAAACTTGCATGCAGAAGTTTCCAAATGAGCCAAAAGCCACCGAAAGCAAGTTGAAAGTTTTGGCAAAGTTGACAGTGTGTGTGCAAGCTGTGTGTGAGTTGTGTGCAAGTTGGCAAACCGCGTGACACTGTTCACGCGGTTTGATCAACTATAAAAAGAGCCCCAGACCATTGTTATCATCATCCCAAACGTGAGAATATTAGAGAGTAAAGTGTTGGAGAGGTTTTTTTGTAAAGCTTAGGGTTGTAAGCTTTGTAATTCTTTGTTGGTGTGATATATAAGAAGAATTTTCTCTCATTTCATCTCTATCGTGTGAGTTTAATCACAACAGATATTGATTTCAGTAAGGAAGAAAGCGGCAATATCCTAAAAAATAGTTATAAATGGATAGTTAGTTGGTGGTACTTGTTAAAAGAAATTTGATACTTACCCAACAACAAATCTAAGTTAACTCGTTAAACAAAAGCTATCTGATGTACGACATATGACATTCTAACTTTAAAGGGACTTAATTTGGATTACATCTGTCCATTTTCGAATATCGAATAGATATATATGGTATTGATCGCTTATGTCTTTATTATTTTTGAGATTCTTCTTAGATTTTAATTTTTTTTTTTATTTAAGAATCATAATTAAGTGACTTTTATTATTAGGATATTTAATTATGCTATAGTAATAAATATAACCCCTTTAATAATTTCCTATTATTTATGATTTTAGCGTAAAATGGTGTGAAAACTCTCATCCCCAAAGGGCGTAGTTTAATGGAGTAAGGCTTAGGATCTCATCTTGAGATTTTGGGTTCCAATTCAGGGAGTGCGTTTCTTGTAAATCCGGAATGAGTGGTTTGACAGTAAGATTTCTAACGATTTTCAAAAAAAAATTGTGAAAACTCTCATTTATTATCATCTTCCATTGAATAAGAAATATATTTAGAAATTTTGTTTTCCTTACGTTCTCTACTTCGTCATCACTCTCTAAGGTGTGTGTGTTTAGCAGGAAAATAGTAGTTATAAGAGTTGCCTTGAAATTCAATTGCTAGCTATTAGCTAGATGCATTTTCAATCTTATTCTTCAACATAAAACAGGTAGCAGCTTTCAGAAGCTATGACAACGCATCGTTGGTGTATTTGTGTGATCATATAAGGCCAGTTTTCTACACAGAGCGGTCTCACATTATCCGGGAAAGGGAGCCAATTGATCAAATGCTCTTCGTGCTGCAAGGCAAGTTATGGACCTACACCCCCGCCCGGAGGAGCAGAGCTGGATCCTCGAGCAGTGCTGCTTATAACAATAGCAATCGTTTGGAGGATGGCGATTTCTGGGGCGAAGAGCTTGTTGATTGGGCTGTCAGCAGGGCTAACCACGACTCAGCCAACCTCCCTGTCTCCAACACAACGATTCAAGCACTCACAAATGTTGAAGCCTTTTTAATTTTAGCTGATGATTTGAGAAAATGTGTCATGGTCATTAGGCACAACATGAGAGCTCGTCCTGAACCCCTATAACCTGCAAGGGCAGCAACATTAATTGGTTACATATATTTGTTATTTCATGTAATAAAGTCATTATTTCCATACAATCATCTGACTATGTTGTACCCAAAGCAAATAATGAAGAAATCAAATCTTTTATACCAACATCTCCAGTGGCAGAGCACTTGGGCCCAGTGGGGGCAGATTATTATTATTATTTTTAATAATTATATTATAAAGAAATCTAGGTTTGATTATTGATCTTCTAATTTATTGATATATTTGTAGTGATTCTTTTACTAAACCTCATCATGTATAGTTGTCATGTCACATATTAATATAATATAATTGTTTGTATTTTTTTTTTTTTTTTTAATAGTTGTTAAATATTACGTTTTAGCACTAGGCTTTTAATAATTTAATTAAAAAATGATTAAATCTATAATAAATTAGCGGAAATTTAGTATATAATATGCTACATAAACTTAAAATTCATAATTTTAAAAATAATTTTTTACTTAAATTTTTAGGGTAAATTGGTATTTTTAGAAATTATGGATAAAAATATAATTCTGAAAATTTTGGGTTAATTTATAAGTTTAAAAACTATGGGTTATTATAATTTTCAAAAGTATAGGGATCATCTTGTATTTCAAAAAATATGTATGAATTTATTATATGTTATTTTGGTAAGGAAAAAATTTAGCCCCCACTGACTGAAATTTCTGGATACGCCACTGAACATCTCGGTGCCTGTTTGAGACCATATAGATGTAGGGGTTTTTAAGGGGAATATCCGGTAACGTAGCGGAAGCGGTGGAAAATCAAATTTTCCGATTTCAAAACTTTTCTTGGATTAATTAAATAAACATATTTATTTAATTATCCAATAATCAAATTATAAAATGAAATTCAATAAATCATATTTAAGTGAATTTACCGAATTGCCCTTACACTTGATACTTTGTCCATTTTAGTCCGAAATTGATCAAATTAATTTTGAATGATTCTAAATCATTTCTAAGATGAACTTAGCATGTTCAAAACATCAAAACACCAAGACAACAAAAATCCCCAAATTTCAAGTCTTGGCCGTGAGCCTCACTTTGGTGCCAAAGTGTGCACTTTGTCATTTCATGCATCAAAACACATCAAGATGTAATCCAATCAACATGAAACTTTATATGCATCATATACACATCCAAATACACAACATAAATGAAAAGCCCCAAATTTGGATGAGGTCTTAAACCCTAATTTTTCAATTCTTCAAAATGAACAAATTAGACCAAATTGGTTAAATCAATTATTCCAATCATCATTCTTCCATCCAATCAAAGTCTCAACACAATGAAACAACTCAAGATCAAATCTAGGTCATCTAAGAGCGGGTCAACAACTCTAGATTAACAACAAGGTTTTCAAAACCATAAAAGAATACTTATTACTACAATAGTAATAAGCTTCCATCATTATACATGCTTATCACCTTCATCAAACTTCTATCCATCAAAAGTACAAAGAATAAAGAATAGAAAAACTCAAGAACATCACAAGATGTTGCCCACAACAAGAGGAACAAATTACTCTCTAATGGAAGGTTGGAAATACTTACTAAATTCCAAGCTTTTCCTTGTTTTTCTTTTCTTTTCTCTCTAACTTCTTTGCCTTGTTTTAATGGAGTTTTGATAAAGTGAAAAAGGTTGGTTAAACCCTAAAATAAATGAAACAATATATACTTGTCCAAGAAGGAGGCCTTGGCCGAATTTGGCCTAAAGGAAATACAAGTTACATTAGTTTCATTGCATTTGAATTTCATTTGCCAAGTTGATAAAATGATCATTACATTTTAATGACAATTTCAACTTAGTCAACAATGGCAACATGAAAGAAAATATAACCATTATATTTAATAAGTCTTGGCCGAAAATTACAAAAATAAAAGGAAATAGATATTTTTCAATTTTAACAATTAAAATAAATATCTAAGGAAGTCAAATTCAATTTGACAACCTTTTCCTTTAATGTAAAGTCAAACATTTACACTTATAATCATTTCCTAACTTTATCATTTGGTGAGATATTTATATTTTAATTATATTAATCATTTAACAATTAAATAATTAAATAATTAATTAAATATAAATATCTCAAATATATGTATTATATTTACTTTAAATATCTCAAATACATATATTAATGATATATGTCAAATATCTTTATTTGACAATTTATTAATGTGTATTTAATAATATCATATATTAAATACAAATACACATTAATTAGGAAATGACAGTTCGGCCCGTTCGCATGTATTTTTCGTTTAACGTTTAAACGATTTATAAATACCAACATTATTATAAATGTTGCTCCAGTGCTCTACGAGTATGTTTCATTATTGAGACTCTCTAGATTCAGGCATATCCGTCACGAAATCCAATTTCGTGTGCATAATTATCCACCCGTAAATTATGACGATCACAGATAATCAGGCTGAATCATACAGGTCGAGGTCATTGCATACGTATAATCTCTCCGTCACAGGTATCCGGATAATCCCAGAGATATAGATGTTAACGTCAAATCTCTATAGGTATTATCCCGTCGACGTATTCATTAGCAATCTCTAAATAACATTTGGAACTTACTTCCGAAGTATATTGTGGCCACAGATTTAACAGACTGCTAATTATATATGGACTACCTATGCTCTGTACACAGAACTGACGGATCATATCTTGACACACAGAGGATATCCTGAGGATCAGTCCACACCCAACGAACAGGCGGAGGTCTGATCTAAATAGATCGGTGACGTGACTGTCATCTAAGTGTGGAGGATATCTCATACATCCACAGTGGTGTCTCAAGTCGAAGGACCACTATGCTACTCAACCAGAGAAGATTCTTATTGACGTTGGTGTACCATCCATTAAGAATCTTTGGTGAGCCGTTCAGTGTTTATCTATTATAAATACCTACATGTCTATACGAGTCTCTATAGACTCATAGTTCATTGGGGTAAACCATCGGAACAAGTCTCGATATACGACATGTACTGGTCTTAACGGATTTGACTAACCGACCTGTTAGTGAATCTTGACCAGGAACTTTATTTGATAATATACATTTAGCAGTGACACTTCCCAATGTCAATTACAAACTAACTTTGTAACTGTGTACTGCATTATATATTATCGGGTCTTTGTCTAATATACACATATCACTAAACAACATTTAGTTTCAATCTAATAGTAATTAGATCGAATACGTATATAAGAACAAGAGGTGCAACCAGTAATTAAGTAATATTATGGAATAAGGGGAGATTCGTATTCATGAATCAGACATAAATACGGTGCGGATTGGCTCTCTGAGCACCAACCCCAACAATAGAGATTTGTTCAACCTGCAAACCAAGTTCTCCTTGCTTATTTCAGTAAAACCTTCTGATTAGAGCATGTAAATTTCTTCTTCAAGTTCTCTATGAAGAAATGCAGTTTTCACATCCAACTATTCCAGATGTAGGTCAAAAGTAGCATCTATAGCCAGGATTACTCTAACTGTTGTAAGTCGAACCACCAGAGAAAATATCTCATTGAAATTAATCCATTCTTTCTGAGCATACCCTTTCACCACCAATCGTGCACGATACCGCCCCACTTGATCATTGCTATCTCGCTTGATCTTGTGACCCATTTATTACCAATGACTTTTCTTCCACGTGGTAATAATACTAGATCTCATGTATTATTTTTGTGCAAAGCTTTTATTTCTTCTTGCATTTCTGTCATCCACAAAGATACATTTACATCTTTTGTAGCTTCATGGAAAGTTGATGGCTCTCCATCCTCTGTTAGAAGACACTATGCAATGTTACTCTCCGTAACATACTATGAGTGCCAACTTGGAGGTCTTCTCTCTCAAGTTGATCGACGGACTTTAGAAGCTTCAAACTCAACTGGTTCTTATACCTCGTGCTCTGATATTGCTTCAGAAGAATCTGAATTTACTCGTTCTGGATTATTTTCCACCAGTACTGTTGTGTCTCTGTACTTTCTTTTGAAGTGTTATCATTTCCTTCTTTTTGTAGTTGATCTTTTGCAAATATCACATCTCTGCTGATGATGATCTTGTAGGTAGTGGGATCCCACAAGTGATACCCCTTTACTTCATCATCATAACCCAAGAAAATACATTTTCTAAATTTTGGATCTAATTTTATTCTTTTTTGAGCATTGTACATCACGTATACAGGAAAACCAAAAATGTGAAAAGATGAGTAATCAGCTGGTTTTCCGCTCCACATCTCCATTGGTGTCTTCAAATCATTGGCAGTTGATGGAGATCTATTTACAACATAACATGCTGTATCAACGGCTTCTACCCAAAAATACTTGGGTAGACCAGCTGTTCTGAGCATAGCTCTTACTCTTTCCAGCTCTATTAATCCTTTCTGCCACCATATTTTTTTGAAGAGTGTAAGGTGTAGTAGTCTACCTTTTGATGCCTTTTTGCTGATAATATGCATCAAAAACCTTGCTGTAATATTCTCCTCCATTATTTGTCCTTAAACACTTAATTCTCTTTCCAGTTACAACTTCAATTTGAGCTTTGAAGTTTCTAAAAATTGGCATCACATCTGACTTATTTTTATTTGGTACACCCAACATATTCTAGAAAAGTCATCAATAAATGATATAAAATATTTTAATTTCCCCAGAGATTGAACCGGTGCTTCCCAAACATCAGAGTGAATCAACTGTAAAATGGTTTTGCTCTTGACTTGCTGAATTTTAATATGTTTTGCTTACTTGTAACACAATACTTACAAAACGGTAGACTAACCACTTTCAAGTCTGTGAGTGGCTTTTGATTGATGAGAATCTTCATTCCCTGTTCTGACATGTGGCACAGTTTCTAGTGTCACAACATAAAAGCTCCCTCTTCATAATCCAGTGATGCCACCGATGCAGTTTCTTCCATAATTGAGTCTCCCAAAAGCATATACAAGTTTGCTGAGATCTTTCAGCTTTCAAGACAGTAAGTGCTCCTTTCACCATCTTTAATACCTCATGTTCAACAACGATCTTGTAAATAAGGTTATCTAACTATTCAACTGACAGAAGATTTTTCTTCATTCCCGCAACATATCGAACATCTTGTACAATGCAAATATTACATCGTACATCTTTATTTTAATGGCTCCAATCCCAATAATTTTCAAGGCATGATCATTGTCTAGAAAAATCGATCCTCCGGACACAGGTTCATAATGACAAAATCATTTTCTCCTAGAGGCCATGTGCCATATTGCTGCAGAATCAACCAGCCATGCATCACTTAACTGTTTTCTGCTATCATTGGACACCATTGCTACTTCACTGTAAAGTGCGCCGCCTTCTTCAGAAGTACTTGCAACACATCCCTGAGATTTTATTGCAACATGAGCTTTTTCTCCACCATTATTCAGATTCCAACAATCTTTCTTGACGTGCCCTTTCTCACAATTGTAGCATTTAATATTCTTCTTACTTTTTGATTTTGACCTTCCATGGTTTTGACTCCCACTTGAGCCACGTTCTGTTGATCTCATTCTTGTCATCGCCAATGCTTCAATTTGTTGAGACTGGATGATCTGTCTTCCTTATTTTTTTGCCTAGACTCTTCTTCCAAAGCAGCAGTTGCAACTTCGTCAAAGATTAGATTATGAGTGACAACATTACTTGTCAAGTTGATGATATGAATCAGACAGACTTTGAATTAGAATCTCCGCACGTTCATTTGTTGATATACTATAATCCAACAAAATGAGTTGGGAAAATAATGTATTCAAGTTGTTGATGTGATCCGTTATGGATGTGAACTCACTCATTCGAAGAGTGAAAATTCTCATTTTTCAAGAAGATCTTGTTGTGTAGTGACTTGACCTTGTATAATTGGGTAAGTGCATCCCAAATTACCGTTAAGTAATTTATCACCAATTGACGCTAAGCAATTGTCTTTTCTCAATATTGGTTTTATTTTAAGTTTCTATAGGGAAAAGTTGCTCCCGTTGAAATTCTCAATTTCGAACTTTCTTGCCATGTTTTTTATGACGATCAGCTTCTCACTTGAATCAGCTTTTTTTTTAACTATTTCATCATTGAAAATTCGGGGTTATCCTAGGTTCTGACCCTATGCGGAATTATAAAGAATAAGCAGGACAAGTCCTGTTACTGTTACTATGGATAAATTAACAGGCAACCACAATAACAATTTAATAAAATTATGCTGCAAAATATTAAAACATTAGCAGGAATTAAAGCAGCAAAATAAATCAAACCACACAAAATTCAACACAATGATTTGGTGACGAAGTGGAAAACTCTTCCGAGTAAAAAACCACTCCGGGAATAGGCTACCACCCGAATCCACTATATAGAGAAAAACTTACAGCGATGGTCAAGATCTATGGTGGCAACTCCACCGACTCAAGTACCTCAATACTGCAAGAACTCAAGGAACTCCTCAAGCCCGCGACCCACGGTTTTCTTCAGAACCTCTGAAGTCTCTGAGTAGATTATATCACCAATGACGCCGGAACTCCGACTACCAAACTTCCTCCTAAAGAACTCTAAAGGCTTAGGGAATTTGGGTTAAGTTGTGTTGAAGGTTTGTCAAAGAAACATTCACACCATCAATGAAGAAGACAAGAAGATAATAAGTCTTCAATGGTGGAATCAAAGAGAGTTGAAAGCTTTGAGAGGTTTTGGCTCAAGGGAAATATGCTTCAACTATTGGGGAAGGTGACTTAATGTTTGTTTATATAGGTAGGGCAAAAGAAAAGGGTTTCCTAGTCTTATTTTGGCTTAAAAACGTGTCTAAGAAATCCTACTTACGCAGGGACATTAGAACACACTTCAAACACAACTCAAACGCAAAGTTTCTGCCTCGAAACCGTTCGAACGAAATGACGAACGCAACTGGAACGCGGACTGGTTTTCAGGGGCAACTTAAAACGCTTGTAACTTTCTCGTCTATTGTCCAAATCATGATTTCTTTATATGTACGCGATCGTCTTCGAGTCTACTTTCCAATGCAACTGACCTCATGTAAATTGGAGCTCTAAATCTTCTGAAATATGCAAAAGAGTAAATATTGCTATGAAATCTCTATCTCATGTTGCCAAATACTTGTCCAATTGCTCCGAGATCTTCAAGACTCATTACAACTCAATTGAACTTATTTTGTTACGGACATTGCCAATAAAAATGGAACTAACAATCATGAATAGTACCGTATACGTGAATAGTATCATAAATGTATATAGTACCGTATATGTGAATAGTCTCCGTGAACTATAACCTCAAATCTGAAGCTCTGATACCACTGTCAGGGGATCGTGGGTTGAAGCTGGCACACAAGTAAAGTGAAATTGAGAATAATTATTAGTTCAAGAGGCGTTTCCTACCATATAACAAATAATTAGGAAGCTTAGCCTACCATATAATAATACAATAATAATTAGGAGGCATGGCCTACCATAAATATTATCAATAAAATAAAGTAATGAGACACAGATTTAATGTAGTGAAACCCTCAATGTGAGGGAAACATTCACAGGCAAAATAGAAGGATTTCACTATAGTGGAAAAAATTTAACCTCTCTCTAAACTCCATGAGTGAACAATCTCACACTCTCTTAAAATAGGAGAATAACTCACAAACTCTTAAGAAGATTTAGTTGAGAATCGGATGAAGAAAATAATGAAATGAAATCTCTATTTATAGGCATGAGAGCAAATAGTGAATTCTATTTTTTTATTATTTTTTTAAGTATGTGGGACCCACCCCATATTTTAAATCAATTTCGTATTCAATTTGAGAGTCTTCAGCATTGATGTTGCTCTCTGACCTCTATTGGCGCAACAATTAAAGTCCATTGGCGCGCCAATGAATTACTTGCAGGTTCAAGCTCGATTCGACCATTATTGAATTCGATTCAGTTTTCGACATAAACTATAAAATTTTAGATAATCACGTTCTCTTTCCAACACAATTTGAATCACCTCATTTGGATATCGTGAAAATGTTATGACCAAAATATTGAAAGTTGCGCAAATTATAAAGTCACTGATGCAAATCAGGAATTTCGGATTTTCACACTTTTTTGCTCAATTCTTCATCTAATGCATCCTAAATAATAAAATAATAAATATTAGTATATTTAACACATTTAAAAATATAATTTAAGGGCAAATCAATGATAAATACACTTGAAAAATATATACTATACACACTCATCAGGCATTCGACATGTCAAATGTCCATTCTTACAACTAAACTAAAAAAAGACTGTTTTTGTAAATTAATCATTCTCTTTCGTCATTTCGGTTTGTTTGTTTGTTTATGTTTGTTTTGTTTTGTTTTTCATTTTTTTTTTTTTTAATGTCTAATGCTCCATTTAAAGCACATCCTCATCTTGCATGATTATCAATTAATCCAAATCTTGCTAATGTACCTTTTCCCTGGAATCTAATATCTGAACTTCCATACACCATATTTCAATTTTCATTAATCCCAAAATTTATAGATCAGAATTAATAATTAAACCAATAATTTTAAGTGTTTAAATTGGATTAATTAATGACAATCATCAACAGATCAAAATAATATGGATCTAATAAAAATTCATCCGAAAAAATTCAACAGATTTTTCTTTAATTTTATGAAAAATCCATAGATTCTAAGATTGTGTTCTTGAGGCACTGATACCACAGATTAGAATTTATTTTTGCAACAGGACCTTTAACACAAGAGTTTAGAATAAATTTAAAGAATTAATCGGATGATTTAGGGAGTGTACCAATTGAAAATTCGAGGTTATCATAGGTTCTGACCCTTTGCGGAATTATCAACAATAAACAGGACAAGTCCTAATTACTGCTACTATGGAATTGAGACAGACAATTACCAATCAACCAACAAAAAAAAAAAAAAGCAAATGTAAAAATAATAACAATAATTAAAGCAGCAAATATAATCAAACCACAATATTAATTAATAATAGAATTGCGGAAAAGTAAATCAATCACACAAAATTCAACACAATAATTTTGGTGACGAAGTGGAAAACTTTTCCGAGTAAAAAACCACTTCGGGTATAGGCTACCACCTGAATCCACTATATAGAGAAAAACTTACAGCGATGGTCAAGACCTATGGTGGCAACTCCACCGACTCAAGTACCTCAATACTGCAAGAACTCAAGGAACTCCTCAAGCCCGCGACCCACGGTTTTCTTCAGAACCTCTAAAGTCTCTGAGTAGATTATATCACCAATGACGCCGGAACTCCGACTACCAAACTTCCTCCTAAAGAACACTAAAGGATTAAGGAATTTGGGTTAAGTTGTGTTGAAGGTTTAACAAATAAGAATTCACACCTTTAACAAAGAAGACAGGAAGATGAAAAGAGTCTTCAAGGTGGAATCAATGAGAGTTGAAAGCTTTGAGAGATTTTGGCTCAAGGGAAAAGTGTTTCAGCTCTTTCAACTAGTGGGGAATGGCGGCTAAGTGTTATATTTATAGGTAGGGTGAAAACCTAGGGTTTTGCAGGCCAAAATCGCGTTCAGATCGCAGTCGCGTTTGAACGCTACTCGAATGCGTCCTTTCTGTGAAGACTCGTTCGAACGCCAATCGAACGCACAACGAACGGATGCTCTCTGGAATGATCCCGTTTGAACCCATCAAGAACGTGACTCGAACGTTTGCTCTCTGGAATGCTCCCGTTCGAACCCAATAAAGAACATGCCACTAACGCCACACGTTCGAACCCAATAACGAACGCACCACGAACGCTTGTCTGATGCACATCAGCCAAAAACCAGTCCAATTGCACAAAGATCTTCACGACATATTACAACTCAATTGAACTTGTTTTGTCACGGACACATGCCAATAAAAATGGAACTCACACACCTGATTTAGAATCCATATATGCAGCGGAAATTTATGTTGATCTGTTGAATTTTTACACTGAGAAGATCATCCTCTGCTCCCCACTTCTTGATAATGAGAAACTTACTATCCGTATTAAGCTTCCTTATTCTTTCTTTATAAAGCTTTTATTCTTTCTCTTCAAATGTCCAGGCAATACACTTTTTGTTTTTGCTATTTTCTTTATGCTATATGCATCATACACACTTCTTATATGCATTTCACACACATATATATATAGCATCAACAGAACCTTATCGTGAATGAATCATTCACGTGAATTATTGCTAAAGCTTAATAATTATGGAAAACTTATTGAGTAAGTTATTTTGGGGAATGAGGGTGAGACCTTAACTCACTAATTTATGGAGTATAACGTGCTCATCCATTAAAAGCCATAACAATTCAGAGCCCACTCTATTATACACACATCAATAAATATAGAGTGTAACCCACTTTATTAGATCTGAAAATTGGACTTCACAGTTTCTATTACAAAACCAGTTATTTTATCGTTTTATTAAAACTTATATCACAATTAATATAAGTCCATAATTAGAATAAAATATTCTAACAAACACTCAGTTAGCTTTTTTTTTTTTATCATATATAAATTATTCCATATGGTTTGAAAGCGATGGTAAATGTTCTTTTTTGAAAGAGATGAACGTCTTTATTGCGCAACATGTGCTAAGGATTATGCGGTTGTATACATGTTTTATAAAAGCAAAAACTGCAGGCAATCTTGCTGGATGGGCCAAAGATGCTTTCAATCTTTCTTACTTTCATGCCGGTGATCATGTAAGTTAACAAATTGCTTCTTTTGTTGATAATGTAAGTCATTGTTTCTTTTGTTGATCATGCAAACTTATTTTTCCCTCCATAAAAATCAGTGTTCTTTACACTAGCATTGTTACTGTTCAGGTCTCAAGAAATAACTACAGAAGAAGAAACTACAGCAAGTCAAGTTCCCCAGGAACTTGAAGAAGGTAGAAACTCACTCATCCCAGGGGACCAAAGAGCTCCAGGTTCTGGTGATGAAAGAAACAGAAGTGAATCAACTTCAGATGGCAATCCGATCTCTGTCACAGAAAAAACTAAGTTAATGTACACACCCTATAACCCAAAAGGGCCATTTTCACATTCCAAAAGAAACAGAAGTGAATCAACTTCAGATCGCAATCCGATCTCTGTCATAGGAAAAATTATTTTAAAGTTCAAACTTTATAACCCAAAAGGACCTTTTTCACATTCCATTTCTCTTATGTTGTGTATGACTTCTGTGCTAATGGAGCCTTTGTTTTTATACCTTCCTGAGATCAAGGACGATCAAAATTGCTTCAAATTGCAAAATCGTTGGTGGCAATCTGCTATCTCTTTATCCTTATTGATTAATATGATCTATGGAACATATGCTCTTTGGCCAACGGTTGCCGATTTTCATAATAATCCAAATAATGTAAGGACGTCGCTTTTCTACCTGGTTGATGCTGTCCTTACTTTTCCACTCTCACTGGTAAGACAGATTCTCTTGAAGCAAGTTCGAATCTAGACATTTTCCATCGGACAAAGTAGTAGAATTAATTAAATATCGTAAATTTTTATCATTCTATGATTATAAATTTATGCGGTGTCATTCGCAAATTATATTCTAATTTGCTTTTCTATATAGTGTATATAGTTTAACCATTGTGTATTCTTAATTAAGATTAGTCGTAAATCATACAACTTAATTTTTTTTTATTTTTTGCTTTTATGATGAATCACCATAAGAATTGTTCAGGTGCTGGTGATTCTTGTAACCCGTACAAAAATGAGGGGCACTTCATTTTTGAAGGTGATGAACGTCTTTGTTGCGCAACATGTGCTAAGGATTATGCGGTTGTATACATTGTTTAGAAAATCAAAAACTGCAGGCAATCTTGCCGGATGGACCAAAGTTGCTTTCGATCTTTCTTACTTCCATGCCGGTCATGTAAGTTTATACATTGCCATTCCAGTTTTCACTTTCATTAATTTTAGGGTTATTATCATTTCAATTTTAAAAATTGAGAATTAATAAATAGGTATAACATGGAAGTATTGACGTACGGGGTTTTACTTACTTGAACACATATTTCCGATAAACTGGTGACTTGCTGGTGCTTCAGGTGATCGGAGCCTTATGGTATTTTTATGCAGTAACAAGACAGACTGCATGCTGGAGAAAATCCTGCAGCATAAATCAAAGCGGATGTGATCGCATTTCTTTTTACTGCAACGACAATTCAGGAAAATTTCCATTTTCAAATGATTTTTGCTCTAAAAATACACAAAATACAACTGCCTATGATTTTGGAATATTTCGTGATGCTATTCAATCCGGAGTCTTAGTGGAATCAAATTTATTTAAGCGGTTCATAGCTTGTTTTCGGTGGGGCTTGCAAAATCTCAGGTTTTTTTTTTAAATCTTTTTTCTTTTTAATATGCTTTTCTCTCTTGTGCTTATTTTACAAGTATTGAGGAAAATCCAACATTGAGCTCAATTTGATTTGCAGTTGTTTCGGTCAAGGTCTCTCATTAAGTACCAATCTCTTGGAAAACATCTTTGTGATGTCCATTACCATATCTGGTGTGGTGTTGTTTTTCTTTTTGATTGGAAAAGTGCAGGTAATAATTGGTTCATTTCTACAGTTTCTTGTCTCTCTAATTTGTTCAATCTAATTACTTGTCTGTAATTTGTTCAAAGCAGATGTATGTCCAATCTGAAACTGTAAAATCAGAGGAGAGAAGTCAGAAGATACACGAATTAAATCGGTGGGTGCTCTTTAAAAAGATCGATCCCAAAGTCCAAGATCAGGTCAAAAGATACCGATCACAAGAATGGCAAAAAACCAGAGACATTGATGTTGAATATTTGCTCAATAATCTTCCGGACTATATCGGACAGGACATAAAACAGCAACTCTGTCTAGACCTTCTAAAGAAAGTGAGTTTTGTCTCCATACAAATATTCTTCACCATTATTTTATCATTTTTTTTCCAATTATTATGGTTCCAACTTGTTAAATAATGGAAGAAAGTTTAGAATTTCATTCAATCATATTCTTAACACATATAGGTAGCTGAGTTCAGGAGGTGGGGTGATGCAGCGTTGGCAAATTTGTGTAATCATGTAAGGCCAGTTTTCTACACAGAGCGGTCTTACATTATCCGGGAAAGGGAGTCAATTGATCAAATGCTCTTCGTGCTGCAAGGCAAGTTATGGACCTACACCTCCGACTGGAGGAGCAGTGCTGCTTATAACAATAGCAATCGTTTGGAGGATGGCGATTTCTGGGGCGAAGAGCTTGTCGATTGGGCTCTGAGAGCTAACCACAACTCAGCCAGCCTCCCATTCTCCGACAAAACGATTCAAGCACTCACCAATGTTGAAGCTTTTGTTCTTTTAGCTGATGATTTGAAAAAGTGTATTTTGATCAATAACCTAAACATGAGAGCTCGTACGGGACCCGTACAGGTCTCATAGGTAGCATGTCGAAATTTATAACATTTACCTTAATCTTTTGAATTATTGAAATTATTATATTTTAGTAAACATTTACCTTAATTTTTCTTATGTTTTTAATAATTAATATGATTATTTTCTTTTTCTAAAAATATATATAATTTAACCAAGACTCGTTATATATAAGAAGTTTTTATTACTGGATCGGGTCTGACCGACCTCGTTTGTTTCTCTAATTCGGGGGTTCTTTTCTCTCTATTACAAGTTACAAGTGTTTGTGAATGAAATTGCTCAATCTCTACAATGAATTCTCAACCTCATTATATATTAAGTCTAATTACATTATTACGCTATTTTTGTGACATCAGCCACATTGTTAAATCATTATTGCCTAGTCTCTCTTCTCCAATTACGCTACAGATTATAGCCCTGACGTCCGACACAGCTACAACCTGCCACTTGACATATCTACTCTAAGTCATTCAAATCTCTTTAAATCATGCCATTTTTGGTAATTGTTACACGTTGTGCCACAGCGCCCGTCTGTATTCTATCTACTCTTATATGATAGCGTGTGTCAGTCAATAAGTTTGCAGCTCTACTTTATCCTATCAGCCGCTGGCCTACTTCCATTCTCATTATTACTTAGGGAACTCATACTTCTGTTTAGGGCTTACGTCACCTAAACTTGAACTTATTATCATTATCACGACCTACCTCATCGGGTCAACAAGTTGAGATGATCGACTGTGAACTGAAATGACCGACCCACATCCTTGGATCTTCTTGAATATCTTTTCACCTCGGGTTGGGCATCAAGAGTGCAAACTAATTCTGGTCTTCCAGTTGGGTCGGATGCCTATGCTATGCCTCTTAGGCTTGGACCCCTTGTTCAGGAAGTGGAAATCTCTTCTACGCCTTTCTTCTTACTCTGATTTTTCTTGGGTCAGGAAATCACCATCAACATATACTACTACTACTGTAATGGGCAAGAAAATCCCATAAGTGCTGGTAACTGGCATTTCTTTGTTGTTGCTTGTCTTTCAAATTTGTTTTTTATAAATTGGGCTAAATGTCCGTTGGTTCTTTTATATATATATTGAAAAACCATTTAAAACATCTTTTCTATAAGATTTAGAAGGGATGAGTGATAAGTGCACGAAAGTGTACTTAGAACACTGCTAACTTAGCTTCATTATCATATGTTTTAATCTTAATTAGAGTCATTTTATGCTTTGTTAATAGGAAGTGATGGATCAAAGAGAATGGAGCAATTGAACATGTTTCAGAGCCTAACAGACATATCGGACGCACGCAGGAGCATCAGGCGCGCACTGAAATTAAAAAGGCTATAACTTTTGATTTAGAAAGAGTTACGAGACCCATAATATATCGATTTGCATCTACTCGAGGAGATCTAGTCAATTGAAGCATCCTTCAAAGCTGCTGGTGCGTCTAGAGGCTCGGCGCACGTCGCGACGTGAAACTGCGATTTCAGGATTTTGTGCTGTGTGTTTTTAATGCAATTTAGGGTTTCAGGACTTTTCTATATAAATCCAACTTCGTCCCAAACCCTAGAGGGGGAGAAAATAAGAGAGAAACAGAGGAGAAACACACAAAAAGAGCCAAAAACATAATTCATAGAGAGGAAGAACGAAGAACTTCAAGGAAATCATGACGTCTCTCCAATCTATTCAGGCTGCATCTCTTTCTTCCATGGAGAACTAATCTCCTAGGCAAAGCTAAGGATGAACTTCTGTATTTAAACTTCTTATATTCATGTTGTTGATTCTTGAACGAACCTTTTAATTGTTTAATAAAATTAATATTTTTTATTTTCTATCATCTTTTGATTTATTAATCCAGAAATTATATTTTGTCAAATCCCATATCGATCCAGTCATGCTTCTTCTATGTGTGGTTTGCGAATTTAATTATGACTGGTAAAGTTGTTTTGCGTGTTGGTCTTCTGCTGCAGTATTGCCTAAGGGTATATTGTCGACGTTAGATAGCTCGTAACGATGGCTTTTGTTTGCTGTTAACATAGAGAAAATAATCATTGATTACCCTAGAATTTAATATGAGTAGAATTGAATATCTTCCCATTGTTGGTTTGGGATGTGAAACCTTCAATTGTGTAATGAAAAGAATCAATAACTGAATACAAAAGGTTGATACAAGAGGAATTCCTGATGCTTTGCTGTTTATCTCTGTAGATATTTCCTGCATACTTTTCATACTTTTTATTTTTTATTTTCTTTTATCTTATATTATCAATTTCATTCATTTTCTTTATTTAAGTTATTGCTAAAGTTTTTGTTTGAGTAAATTTGTTCCTGTAACCATCTCTCTGAGGAATCGACACCCCAGCTATACTGCGATAACCGCGAGTCATATTTGGGCGTAATCAAAATTTGGCGCCGTTGCCGGGGAGACGGTTTACAAGCAAAAGGACCAGGTTTGCTTAGTCAATAACGAAGCGGTAACTTCGTTTTATTTATTTTTTATTATTTTTAGTATTTTATTTTAATTAGTTCTTTTTATTTATTTTTTTTCTAGTAATTTTATTTTAGTATTCATTTTTAGTTATTTTATTTGTGTTTTAGTTTTAGTTAAATTTTAATTTTTAGTTTATTCCTTTTATTTATTTATATACATTTTTTTTCCTGTTTCCCGTATTATTTGAGCGTAAATTGCATGTCTAGACGTATGGATAGATTTGGTAGAACTGAGGAAGTAAGCACAGATTTTGAGAACATATTTAAAAATCCTTTTTTTTCACCATCCGCGTCTAGCGCACATAACATGAGTAAATACGAGAGACAACCTAGGAGGACTCTTGAAGAGTACCTCCACCCAACTCGCACAGCTACACCTTCGTGCATCATGTTTCCTCCTAATGCACCACATATAGACTTTAGGCCTGAAATGATACAGTATCTCCCAACCTTCCATGGTTTGGAGAACGAAAATCCTTACGTGCATATTAGAGAGTTTGAAGAGGTAGTAGCGACCTTCCATGACCGGTTTGGAACCACTGACACAATTAGACTTAGGTTCTTTCCCTTTGCCCTTAAGGATATAGCTAAGAGCTGGTTGTATTCTTTAAGACCCAGGTCAATAGGATCGTGGGGCGAGATGACCCAGGCATTTTTCGACAAATATTTCCCACACCATAAGACATATGCCTTGAAAAGAAAAATCTCCACCTTCTCCCAGAGAGACAGTGAGAACCTTTACCAAACGTGGGAGCGGTATAAAGAGTTGTTATCTAGTTGTCCCCACCATGGATACGAGAGTTGGCGTTTAGTAAGTTACTTTTATGATGGACTAACCCCTAGGGAACGTCAATTCATTGAGATGATGTGCAATGGTAAGTTCATTCGAAAGGACCCTGATGAGGCATTCGAGTATTTAGATGACCTAGCTAAGAAATCACATACTTGGACTAGACCCAATGCCGTAGATAACATTGATAGGACACACACTTCTTCAAGCAGAAGCTTACAACACTTTAGGGAAGATAATGGCCTTAAGACACAAGTCGAGCTGTTAACCAGACAGATAGGAGCCTCAATAGCCAAAGATAGTAAGACAATGCATTCAATAGCCCAGCTAGAATCCCAAGAGTGTCCCGTGTACGGTGAAATGAGGGGTGTAAATGAGGAAAACTACAATACTTTAGGGATGTACCAGAAGCCTTATACACCATATCCAGATACCTATAATCCTAGTTGGAGAAACCATCCCAATGTTAGTTGGAAGCAAGAGTCTTATCAGCCTACCCAGACACCACAAACTAGGAGTTGCAGTACCTCACAGTATTACACACCTATTATTTATAAATTCTTTAGAGGATACCTGGCATGCATTTGTGGAGGCCCAGAACAAAACCAATCAAAGAATTGAGTCATTGATAGCTCAGGTAGCTGAAGACCAAAAGGAAATTAAGAGTCAAATCTCTAAATTGACTAATATCTTGAGTGTGCAAGAATAAGAGAAATTCCCATCTCAGACTCAACCACTAGGTCAGCACATGGCACATACTAATCATGAGGTATCCAATATAAGAGGTGTCACAATCACTAGGAGCGGCGAAGAGGTAGTAATGCAAAATACTTCCAACACCATAGGTGACCCTAAGGATAATAGTGTTAACACATCTCAGGTAGAACAAGTGTCACATTTCCCAGTTAGGATACCATCTCCTCAAGAACTTAACAGTTATCATGTTGAAAAACAATCACAGGGTGAGGGTGAGTGTCATTACTCATACACGCTAGAAACAGTCCAGCCAGAAAATATCTTTCTACAACTTGAATTAAATCCTCTTGAGCTAAAACTGATCCCAAAGAACCGAAAAATAGAAAAAAATGAGAGTTAATGCTCAATTAAAGATGATGCCTGTGAGATTAAAAAGGACATTGAGAAAAATTTTCTGTATGAGAGTCCAAATTTCAACAATCTCCAGACCTAAGAGGACCCATGAATACACTGCCTCAGCTAGACAAACATTCCCTCGTGTGTCTTCATCAGTACGCTAGATGGAAACCACCATGACAACTTGAGTGTTTGCGTCTGGCTGAAGACGTTAAACTTAGCGCTAGCGGGGAGGCAACCTTGCATCTACTTTATTTATTTTATTTTATTTTATTTTATTGTGTGCTAACTGCATGTTTATTTTTCTGTTTGCATGAGTGTTTATGCAGGAGTTAGCACAACCTACACATCCACACAACCAAAGTCTCGCCAGCAGGAACCTGATAAACTCCGCACCTGGTAGTGTTGTTCCTTAATCTTTTTCTTTATATTTATCTTACATTGAGGACAATGCAAGTTTTAAGTGTGGGGGTGTATGATGCGCATGAAAATACCTGTCATAAATACATAAAAAAAAAATTGTTTTGTTTTAGTCCCTGATAGTTAAACATAGTTCCTATGATGATATTGTCTGTGTTAGAATGAAATCTTAGAAACGATAAGTCCTTTAATGTACTTTATCTGATGACTTGAGTAGTTTATCTATGTTAGACTCGTAAGAACTTAATTATAGGTTTAACAGTAAAAGCCTGAGTAGTTAACAAAGTGACTAGTTGAAGAAATCATATGTCGATGAATGACCGTTTGCTTAGATATCTATCCTGATTTGCTTGTGTTATGACGTAAGGTATGATTACAAATAAAAGAAAAAGTCTCTGAAGAAAGAAATTGAACCACCTATAACCGATAAGCGTGAAGCTACCCATGGGCGAGTATTAGGACCACCATGAGGAGAAATGCTACCTTAAAGGGTAGGTGTGTTGAAAGAAAAATTCAAAAGAAAAAGCAACAAGAGACGAGAAAGAAAAAGAAAAAAATCATACCATATTGAGCACACATAAAAAGCAACTACAGAGCTTCATTGAGATATCTAGGTTGGTTTGACCCATCGATCCCAATTTTTAAACGAAATCATTGAGTTAGCTACCTGGGAATAAAACTGTGAATGAACCTTAGCACACACACACTTTGAGTCTAGCTTAGATGATTTATTCAAAGACTTAGATTTGAGTTATGTTGAATACTTTGAAGGTTCTTTGGTTTCAATACTAGGCATTCTTTGAGGACAAAATTATGTTAAACTATTGAGACTATTTAATTTTTGTTTTTGCATGATTGTGTGTTTTGAATGACGTTTGTGGGTGTCGTCGCTGTAAGCCCTCACGAGACTATAACTCGTCCACTAGGGACACCTAAGGGTTTAAAGGCTTGTTGCATACGCTAAATGCAATCGTGATCCCTGCGAAAGTGGCTTAGATAGTTTATTTATTTATTTAGTTTTTTATTTTATTTTACGCATTAATTGCTAGAGACTAGCAATAAGCTGGTTGGGGTTGGGTTGTGATAAGTGCACGAAGTGTGTACTTAGAACACTGCTAACTTAGCTTCATTATCATATGTTTTAATCTTAATTAGAGTCATTTTATGCTTTGTTAATAGGAAGTGATGGATCAAAGAGAATGGAGCAATTGAACATGTTTCAGAGCCTAACAGACATATCGGACGCACGCAGGAGCATCAGGCGCGCACTGAAATTAAAAAGGCTATAACTTTTGATTTAGAAAGAGTTACGAGACCCATAATATATCGATTTGCATCTACTCGAGGAGATCTAGTCAATTGAAGCATCCTTCAAAGCTGCTGGTGCGTCTAGAGGCTCGGCGCACGTCGCGACGTGAAACTGCGATTTCAGGATTTTGTGCTGTGTGTTTTTAATGCAATTTAGGGTTTCAGGACTTTTCTATATAAATCCAACTTCGTCCCAAACCCTAGAGGGGGAGGAGAAAATAGAGAGAAACAGAGGAGAAACACACAAAAGAGCCAAAAAACATAATTCATAGAGAGGAAGAACGAAGAACTTCAAGGAAATCATGACGTCTCTCCAATCTATTCAGGCTGCATCTCTTTTTCATGGAGAACTAATCTCCTAGGCAAAGCTAAGGATGAACTTCTGTATTTAAACTTCTTATATTCATGTTGTTGATTCTTGAACGAACTTTTAATTGTTTAATAAAATTAATATTTTTATTTTCTATCATCTTTTGATTTATTAATCCAGAAATTATATTTTGTCAAATCCCATATCGATCCAGTCATGCTTCTTCTATGTGTGGTTTGCGAATTTAATTAGACTGGTAAAGTTGTTTTGCGTGTTGGTCTTCTGCTGCAGTATTGCCTAAGGGTATATTGTCGACGTTAGATAGCTCGTAACGATGGCTTTTGTTTGCTGTGTTAACATAGAGAAAATAATCATTGATTACCCTAGAATTTAATATGAGTAGAATTGAATATCTTCCAATTGTTGGTTTGGGATGTGAAACCTTCAATTGTGTAATGAAAAGAATCAATAACTGAATACAAAAGGTTGATACAGAGGAATTCCTGATGCTTTGCTGTTTATCTCTGTAGATATTTCCTGCATACTTTTCATACTTTTTATTTTTTATTTTCTTTATCTTATTATATTATCAATTTCATTCATTTTCTTTATTTAAGTTATTGCTAAAGTTTTTGTTTGAGTAAATTTGTTCCTGTAACCATCTCTCTGAGGAATCGACACCCCAGCTATACTGCGATAACCGCGAGTCATATTTGGGCGTAATCAATGAGCAACTCATCAATTAAACATTGACGCTTATTTTTATTTTTACTTAAATTTAAGTCTCTATAATTACAAAACATATTAAAATCAGCAGTTTTCCGATTATATATCCATGGACCTCAATTTTATATATATATTATATAGCATATATATATATATATATATATATATATATAAATATAAAAAAACCATCCGTTTCGGGCTTAAGCGGAGCAGGTAAAACATCCGGCTGTCCCAGGCTCTTATAAGAAACGTATTAGCCGTATTCGAACTCAGGACCTCAATGTGAGATCATGAGCCCTACATCACCAACCCACGCCCCTTAGGACCATATCATTACCATTATATTATATCTATTAAAACCTACTTTTTTTTTAATTCAAAGAAAAAAAGACAGGAGCTCCTCCAAAATGATCATATAGATCTTTTGTTTTAAAAATGATCACATCCATAAAATTCCTACAAACAATAGCGATAAATCAAACTCTATACCCAAAAGGGGGTGAATTGGGTTACGGCTAAAATATACGGAAATAAAAATCTTTACCGATTTTAAAGCTCTTTTATCAATTAATGCTTAAGGTCAATTTTCTCTATGTAATAAACAACTTATATGAGTTTCTAATATAGAAACATGTAATAAATAAAACTTGTAATATGTGAAGAGTTAATGGATAGAGAAAATGATGACTCCGAGATTTATAGTGGTTCGACCAACAATGCCTACGTCCACTCCCCCAGCCGCGCTTGAAGTTTTTCACTAATAATGAGTTTTCGTGGTTCACTCGCAACCAAGAATTTTATACAAGGTTCACTCTAAACCCTTACACTTTGAG
>SKCR01031023.1:0-31069 GCA_019454045.1 Zanthoxylum bungeanum
AAGGAAAGCAAGTAAGAGAAACATGACCATATAATGAATCAACAAAAAAATCAATATCTATGTAAACCAGTAAGTTTGATTTAAACGTGTTAATGGTTTCATGATACATACAAAAGAAAAAAAACAACCATAACTAGAAATAAGTAGAACACTGTTTTTGAAGAACATCTATCTATCTACCATGGCTAGCATTCACCAACAAGGTGGTGGCTGAATCTTCAGTTGCACATTCAGTAAATGATTGAACACTTTCATTTTCCAAGCTGAAATTACCCATGTCATTGAAATTACCTACAAGCAATAACAAGTAATACTATACCAAGAGGGGGGTGAATTGGGTTATTAAAAAATAATTCGGAATTATAAATTTTGTCAATTTTAAACTTCCAAGCTTGTATCAATAATTATAAACAAAAATAAAATTGCACAATTTAAAAGATAAGGGAAGAGAGATACAACACCAAATTTATAGTGGTTCGGTCAAATCGATTGCCTACGTCCACTCTCTCTTCAAGCGCACTTGAAGGTTCCACTAGATTCAACAATCTTTACAACGAAGAGATTTTGACCTAAGGCTTCTCTCAAACCTTTTACACAAACTCCACTTGAGAGTAATCACCACTTACACAAGGGATTTCAATACAAGTGTTTCCGAAAAATAAGTTTTTGTGTTTACAACACTATTTGAGAACTCATAAAAAGATTTCAAAGATGAAATGGAGTATGAGTTGCTCAAATATATCTAAGCTCACTAAAATGAATATGAAAGTGTGTGTATGAGCTTATGAATGTATGAGAATAAATTGAATCAAGAAAGTTTGATATATCTCTGATTTTTGCTTTTAAGAATGATGTATGAAGGTGTTATGTTTGTGCAAAAACGAACTAGGGTTATTTATATATGGAAGGAAGTGATTTCCCAACAATTATGGCCGAGACCGGTATGGAAACCGGCATGCCGGTATGGCTCCCAACGGTCATATTAACGTTTAAAAAACTAGCCGTTAGACCGGTGTAAGAACCGGCATAGAGACCGGTATGTGGCTCCCTGGTTCCAGTAAACAACAAAATAATACCCAAAACCGGCATACATACCGGTATGGATACCGGCAAGATCTAGCCCGGTTCCAGTAAGCATTTCCCTTTGAAATAACCGGCATGAAGACCGGCGAGAAAACCGGTGAGGCATGTGCCGGTTCCAGAATCAACTTAAAGCAGGGGAATGCACAGGTATGATGATATTTAAGTGACCAAGGCATTTTTCAAGTGATCCCAATGCATATCTATATGAAGTTGCATACTTAATGAGCTTAGATATGAAGATAAACAACTCATATTACAAAAGTAATTCTTAATTAAGACCTAATACGATTTTCTTCATACGAGACTTGTCTTTTCCTTCTTTCGCTTTTTATTGCCGATATGCTTTGACATATTTTTGGAATGTCTTGCCATAGTGCGTTGAAGTTTTACGAATGTTGCGTCATCAAAATCCAACTTGAAGTATATGTCGCTAACAATCTCCCCCTTTTTGATGATGGCAACCATTGTAAACTTGTGGATCTTTTGAGAGTTTCGGAAGATAAAACTTGCTCCCCCTTAATGTTAGCTCCCCCTTAATGGGTGTCTTCGATGCGATGCTATAACACTTAGAAAAGCACATTAGTATACAAAAGCTCCCCCTTAGAGTAAGGGTGAGGTAATCATAAGTGTTTTCACAAGTTTTCAAGTTTTAATTATGCGTGTATAATTCTTCTCCCCCTTTGACATTATCAAAAAATATGTGGAGAAGCAAGAGAGTAACGAAAGTGTAAGCAAGGCATAGGTAAACATAACATGAAGTAAAAGACTTTGCATTCAAATCTTGCCAAAATACATGTTGCGAGTCAAAACATGTCGCTATATCAAAAATGTACTACTAGTCAAAATACAATCACTAGTCAAAATATATGATAATAAACAAAGAGAGATGTGGGCCAAAACACGCAAAAGTCTAATCGGTCAGAGTTGGTAGTGTTGTTCCAAGGTAGTCAGGCGGCGTTCCACATCAGTGCTGAAATTACCAAAGGAAGTGGTGAGCTGAGTGATGTTAGTGGACACTTGAGTGAGATTGGCGGAGATCTGAGTGACACTGGTAACAAGAGACCCGAGGCTATCAGAAAGGGAGTCCAGTCTGGCCATGACGAGGTTGTGTTGCTCGTCCGCGGATGGTCTCGAACTAGATGGCCCTGCTGTGTCGGCGGCTGTGTGATAAGGATCATAATCTGAATCAGTGCTTTCACTCAATCGAGGCCGTTTGTGGGTGGAGGCTATATGGGTGCCTGGTTTGGGTTTCATGCGCCAAATACCATCAACTTTCTCCCAGTTCTTATGATGAAAGGTGGAAAGAGTAATTTGATGGACAGGGGTGACAATGAAGGAAGGTTCATTGGAGCTGATTTCAACATGAAATTTCTGAAGTAGTTTGGTTATGAGAGAGCCATAGGGTAGGCTTTGTTGAGGGTGAGAGCGAGCCGTTTGCATATAACGGCAGATGAGATACCCTATGTCAATCGGAATATCTAAGCCTAAACAGCCCATGACCCAGATATCTAGAAGGTTGACAGTGTCGATATGACCCTGTCGAGGCAGTATGATGCACTGGATAAGCTCAGTAAATACTTGCATATCGAAACTTAGTTCAACCTTTTTGAGAATATGGATATCGGGGTAAGGTTTGGAATGGATGAGTCTTTTTGTACGTATTTACCATTTACAGAAGTACGGAAAGCACCAGGGGTACTGATAGGGAATTCCATATTCGTATAGAAAACTTTAACAAGATTGGGATATATGGGATCATGGAATCGACAGAAATGGTCCAGATTATGACGCTCTAAAATGGAGGAACTAGGAAAGTCAGACAAATCATGCAGATCGCAATAAAACGGTTTGGATAGAACCTTGCGTTTGATATGATCATTAAAAATTAGTTTGGACCGATCATCAGAGAAGTATTGATCAGGAATAAGGTCAGGGTTCAAATCCATTTTGCAGCTTTTGACAGGATTTTTGGGGTTTTTTAAAACAGATGATTTGAACAAAAAGATTAAAGGATTTAGGCTCTAAACACTTCCTAATGTCACGATTACTAAGAAATTTTAACAAAAAACGACTGAAAATACCGAATTTGAGAAGGCGAATTTCTAGGGTTTGGAACCTAAATCTGCGAAATTTGATGAAAATAAGGGGAAATGGAGAATGATTCTTACCCAAAATGATGAAGTAATGGACGAAGACTGGCTGGATGAGGGCTTTGAGGACGAACCGAGAGATTTGAGAGAGATTGAGAGTAAATTGGCGAAGAAATGAAGAAGAAGAGACGCTGATGACTTTTAAAACCCACGACCGGTTTACACACCGGTATGCCGGTTCGTGTGCCGGTCTGGACCGGTATGAGCCCAGCGAGACCGGTATGCCGGTGCCAGAAGGGAAATATAAGGTTTGAATCGATTTTGACACGAGAAATGGCCCTAAATTTTATTTTCGAGTAGAATTTATGGCCCATATGAGTTATTTATCAACTCAATGAGACTTCTTAATACTCAAATCAAATCATTTTAAAAAAAATAAAGTTTATGATACATACATAGGCAATACAAAATGTGGTCAATCAATTAATGCAATAATGCCTAATTCTCGTCTAATTCTTGTAAAACTCTCTTCGGGAAGGGGTTTTGTAAAAATGTCCGCCAATTGTTGATCGGTCGGAACAAAATCAAGAATCACATCCCCTTTTCCAACATGATCTCTAAGAAAATGATGCCTTATATCAATATGCTTGGCTCTAGAGTGGAGAATAGAGTTTTTAGACAAGTTTATGGCACTAGTGTTGTCACATAAAATGGGATTTTTCTCAAGAGTGACTCCATAGTCTCTAAGTGTGTGTTGCATCCAAAGTATTTGAGCGCAACAGCTACCCGCCGCAATGTACTCGGCTTCGGTAGTAGAAAGGGCAACACTATTTTGTTTCTTGCTAAACCATGAGACTAGACAATTACTTAAAATATGACATGTGCCACTTGTGCTCTTTCTATCCAATCTACAACCGCCAAAGTCGGCATCGGAATAGCTAATTAAGTTAAAAGCTACTCCTTTTGGGTACCAAAGTCCCAAATTAACAGTTCCCGAGAGATATCTAAAAATGCGTTTTACGGCATGAAGATGAGTTTCACGAGGATTAGATTGAAATCTAGCACACATACAAACACTAAACATAATATCGGGTCTACTTGCTGTTAAGTAAAGTAAGGATCCAATCATACCTCGATATTGTTTAATGTCCACGGCTTTACCTTCTTCATCTTTGTCAAGCTTCAAGGTTGAACTCATGGGTGTTGAGTGATGTTTGCTTGATTCCATCCCAAATTTCTTTAAAAGCTCCTTGATGTATTTTGCTTGATTTATGAGCACTCCCTCTTTTCTTTGATCTATTTGTAGTCCTAGGAAGAACTTGAGCTCTCCCATCATGCTCATTTCGAATTCACTACTCATACAATTAGAAAATTCCTCACACAAGGAGGCGTTAGTAGCACCGAAAATAATATCATCAACATAAATTTGAACTATTAACATTTCATCATTTTTATGCTTAATAAATAATGTGGTATCAACTTTTCCCATTACAAAGCCATTTTCCAAAAGAAAAGAACTAAGCCTATCATACCATGCTCTAGGAGCTTGCTTAAGTCCATAAAGTGCTTTAGTTAATTTGTACACATGATTAGGTAAATTAGCACTTTCAAAACCGGGAGGTTGTTCAACATAAACTTCCTCCATAATGTACCCATTGAGAAAAGCACTTTTCACATCCATTTGATAAAGTATGAAATTTTTATGAAGCTAAGAGGATGCGTATGGCTTCAAGCCTAGCTACAGGAGCAAAGGTTTCATCATAGTCTATTCCTTCTTCCTGGTTGTAGCCTTGGGCCACTAGTCTAGCTTTATTTCTTACAACCAATCCGGACTCATCAAGTTTGTTTCTATAAACCCATTTTGTTCCAATTACACTTTGATGAGTAGGTCTAGGAACTAGATGCCACACTTTATTTCTCTCAAATTGATTTAATTCTTCTTGCATAGCTATTATCCAATTATGATCAGTTTCTGCCTCATGTAGGTTTTTAGGCTCAATCTGAGAAATGAAAGCAAAGTTATTACAATAATTCCTAAGTGAGTGTCTTGTGACAATTTTCGTGGAGGGTCCTTCTATAATTAGGTCCTTAGGGTGAGATCTCATAACTTTAGCATATTTAATTTCTTTAGGAAGAGGATGAGAGTCATCACCTTGATTTTGTTGAGGAGGATCATTATTACCTTCATGTTCCACTTGATCTTCCAATTGTGGTTGATCCTTGGAATCATCCAAATGTAGACCATTTAATTGTTCGCCCACTTGATTCTCAGCATCATCCTTTTTCCTTTCAATATCTTTGTTGCTAGTAGAAGATTGGTTAGATTCATCAAAAGTAACATGTATGGATTCTTCAATAATCATGGTTCGTTTATTATAAACTCTATATGCTTTGCTAGAAGAAGAATATCCTAGAAAAATTCCAATATCGGATTTAGAATCAAATTTTCCAAGGTTATCCTTTGTGTTTTAAAAAAAGCATTTACAACCGAAAACTTTGAAAAACGAAATATTAGGTTTTCTGCCCTTCCATAACTCATATGGAGTTTTGTCAAGGCCTTTTCTCACTACCACCCTATTGATCACGAAACATGCGGTGTTGACCGCTTCGGCCCAAAAGTAATTTGGTAAGTGATGTTCTTTGAGCATTGTTCTAGCCATTTCTTGTAATGACCTATTTTTGCGCTCAACAACCCCATTTTGTTGAGGCGTTCTTGCACAAGAAAATTGATGTTTTATGCCATATTGTATGCAAAAATCTTCAAAAAGGTGATTTTCAAATTCTCCCCCATGATCACTTCTTATGCAAATAATGCTAGATTCTTTTTCTTTTTGAACTTGATTGCAAAACATTGTGAAATTTTTGAAAGTATCATTTTTATTTGCTAAAAAGAAAACCCATGTAAATCTAGAGTAATCATCAACTATTACAAATGCATAGCTTTTGCCACCAAGACTTGTGGTTCTAGATGGTCCAAATAAATCCATATGCAATAGTTGTAGGGGTTTTGAGGAGGAAAAATCATTTTTGGATTTAAAAGAGTTTTTATGTTGTTTTCCAAGTTCACAACTTTCACAAACTTGATCTTTAACAAATTTTAGCTTTGGAAGACCTTTTACCAAATCTTTATTAGAAATTTTGGAAATCAATTTCATGTGTGCATGACCTAATCTTCTATGCCAAAGCCAAGAGTTGTTGTCTAATGCATTTAAACATTTTTCATGATGCATGTTATGTTCAATGTCAAAAATATAAACATTTTGATCTCTATAACCAATGAATAATGCATTATTTGATTCTTTATCAACAATCTTACAGATAGAGGCATCAAATTCAACTTCATAACCTTTATCACATAATTGGCTAATGCTTAATAGATTATGCTTCAGGCCATAAACTAGTAAAACATTTTCAATTAAAGTAGTGGAACTGGTACCAACGTTTCCATATCCAAGAATTTCACCTTTACCGTTATCACCAAATGTAACGGTTCCACCATTTTTGATGCTAGTGAAAGAAGAAAATTTTGAGTAGTCCCCCGTCATATGCCTTGAGCATCCACTATCGAGAAACCATTTTCCTTTAGTCTTTTTCTTCCTTACCTATTCAAGAAGAATCATGTAGTTTTAGGTACCCAAATTTTCTTGGGTCCTTGGAGGTTAGTTCTAGTTCCTTTTGGAACCCATGCATTCTTCACATTTTCTTTCTTATACATGCAATCATATATCTTATGTCTTTTCTTATTGCATGCATGACAAGTAACATTTGCATTATCATGAGAGTATGAAGTAGATGCTTTAACAAAATGATTTTTCAAATATGTACTTTTGTTGTTAGGTCTATATCCCAAACCTCTTTATTGAATAAACATCTTTGGGATCCCAGAAGAATATTTAGATTTTTCTCTCCTAATGTGAATTTTGTTACAATATTGTTTAAGTCCATAACTTCTTTCTTAATGATTCATTTTCTTCTTTAATCATATTACATTCACATGTAGTGGAACTAGATGCTATGCTAGATATGTTCTTCCCAAGTTTTACATTTTCATTCTTTAAGCAAATTAACTCTTTTTCATATGTCTTATTTTTCTCTACAATTAAGGCATTCTCATTAATTAACAATGTATGTTCCTTTTTGACTAGTTTATGTTTCTTTAACAATGAATCATATAAATCACGCAATTCATTAAATGAATCAACTAATTCATCATATTCGAGAGAGTCATGTACCTTTTCTTCTTCACTTTCGATGATGAGGTGGTCATCCTCAATTGCCATAAATGCAAGATTGTTTGATTCATTTGCATATTCTTCATCCGAGGAGCTTGAATCACTATCGCTCCAAGTAGCCTTCATTGCCTTCTTTTTACCCTTTCCCTTGAATCTCTTCAAAGGACAATCCATTGCCTTGTGACCCGGTTTCTTGCATTCAAAGCAAGTGAGTTGTCCCTTCTTGTGTTTCCATGACTTTTCATCCTCATTTCTTATTTCTCTTCTAAATTTCCCTTTGGTGAACTTTTTGTTTTTGAGGAATTTCTTGAAGTTTCTTGTAAGGAGGGCCACATCATCATCACTTTCTTCATCCTCACTTGACTCTTCACTATCTTCTTTTATTGCATTTGATTTTAAGCTAGATTCTTTCTTCCTCTTTTCTCTTCTTCTTCCTTTCTATCCATTTTTATCTCCATCTCATATTCTAGCAATTTCCCAACCAAATCATCCATCTTTAAAGTGTTCATGTCGTTTGCTTCTCTAATGGAGGAGGTGTAGCTTCTAAATTCCTTTGGGGGAGTGATCTTATGATTTTCTTCACTTGATCGGATTGCCCAATAATTTTTCCCAAAGCGCTCAAATGATTTATGATGATTGTGAATCTTGAAATCATGTGATCAATTTCTTCCCCGGATTCCATTTTGAAGTTGTCCAATTCGCACATGAACCGGTTGATCTTTGATTCTTTCACTTGGCTCGTGCCCTCGTTGATCATTTCCAATGACTTCCATAAATCATATGCGTTTCCACATTCCGGAAGCTTGCTTACTTGATCCCGATCGATGGCACATAGGAGTTGGTTGAGTGCCTTAGCATTTTGTGAGGCTATTTTTACATCCTCATTATCCCATTCCAAACTTGGCTTCGAAATCTCGACCCCATTACTATCCTTCTTCGTTGGCCCTTTTGCACCCCGTGTGATAGTCAAATAGGATGGCGGATCATTGGCAAGGAGATAATTCAACATTCTCATCTTCCAATAATTGTAGTCCGTTCCGGTGTAAAACGGAGGTCTAGTCGTTGAGAATCCCTCGGCAAGATTTGAAGAGTTGCTTGTAGATCCCATAATCTATTCTCGGACGGTTAGGTCTTTCTTGAGAATACCTCGCTCTGATACCAATTGAAATTACCTACAAGCAATAACAAGTAATACTATACCCAAGAGGGGGGTGAATTGGGTTATTAAAAAATTAATTCGGAATTATAATTTTGTCAATTTTAAACTTCCAAGCTTGTATCAATAATTATAAAACAAAATAAAATTGCACAATTTAAAAGATAAGGGAAGAGAGATACAACACCAAATTTATAGTGGTTCGGCCAAATCGATTGCCTACGTCCACTCTCTCTTCAAGCGCACTTGAAGGTTCCACTAGATTCAACAATCTTTACAACGAAGAGATTTTGACCTAAGGCTTCTCTCAAACCTTTTACAAAACTCCACCCCTGAGAGTAATCACCACTTCACAAGGGATTTCAATACAAGTGTTTCCGAAAAATAAGTTTTTGTGTTTACAACACTATTTGAGAACTCATAAAAAGATTACAAAGATGAAATGGAGTATGAGTTGCTCAAATATATCTAAGCTCACTAAAATGAATATGAAAGTGTGTGTATGAGCTTATGAATGTATGAGAATAAATTGGATCAAGAAAGTTTGATATAACTCTGATTTTTGCTTTAAGAATGATGTATGAGGTGTGTTATGTTGTGCAAAAACGAACTAGGGTTATTTATATAGTGAAGGAAGTGATTTCCCAACAATTATGGCCGAGACCGGTATGGAACCGGCATGCCGGTATGGCTCCCAACGGTCATATTAACGTTTAAAAAACTAGCCGTTAGACCGGTGTAAGAACCGGCATAGAGACCGGTATGTGGCTCCCTGGTTCCAGTAAACAACAAAAATAATACCCAAAACCGGCATACATACCGGTATGGATACCGGCAAGATCTAGCCCGGTTCCAGTAAGCATTTCCCTTTGAAATAACCGGCATGAAGACCGGCGAGAAAACCGGCGAGGCATGTGCCGGTTCCAGAATCAACTAAAGCTAAAAACACAGGGGAATGCACAGGTATGATGATTTTTAAGTGACCAAGGCATTTTTCAAGTGATCCCAATGCATATCTATATGAAGTTGCATACTTAATGAGCTTAGATATGAAGATAAACAACTCATATTACAAAAGTAATTCTTAATTAAGACCTAATACGATTTTCTTCATACGAGACTTGTCTTTTCCTTCTTTCGCTTTTTATTGCCGATATGCTTTGACATATTTTTGGAATGTCTTGCCATAGTGCGTTGAAGTTTTACGAATGTTGCGTCATCAAAATCCAACTTGAAGTATATGTCCCTAACAGTCATGTCCTCCATAAAGATAATCTTCATCCATTCGATTCCAATAGTCATCAGTAAAATAGATCGAATTCTTTTTGTAGCCCACAGAAGATGAAGATTGATCAACTGTGACAGATATGGAATGATTCCCACCCAAAAAACAGTGACTGATCACCCAAAGAATCTACTTCCACCCAACTTTTCTGGTTCAAAACCAGCTTATATATTGAAATGCTAGAGTTTTGTATGGACAAATCAAAGGGTGTGTGTCTTCTTCAGTGAGCAAATCTTCCTCGTGAACAGGTCACATCATCTCCATTTACCATCTCTCCAACAAATCTCACTACAAGCATAATATCTCCATTTGTTGACTCTACCAAGTACAATCTGGCCACATAAAGATCTTCGAATTCTCTCCAAAACTTCAATGATTTCTCTGGAAACCTCAGCTCAATCTCTATTCTCTTAACTGGGTTATTACTTCCATCAAAATTCCAAACTTCCAGAGAAGCATTGTTTCCAAGTGCACAAATCTTATTTCTCCTGCATATAATGTCTTCATAAGGCTGGTGTTTTCCATCAAGATCAGTCCAAGAATTGTCTCCATTCTTGCAGTAAGCAAGCTTCTTTTCACAGCCAGTGATTGCTACAGCTCCAAAGCTATTAATATTGAGACAAGGGTCTGACGAAAGAATAGCCTTGTGTATGAGATTTTCACGCAGATTCTCCACATAACGAGTTGGAATCCTCTGATAATCATAACAAGATACGGTATCCACCTCCTTGAGTTTTCTCAATGTTCAGCATACCAAGAAAAGAATCATGCGAGGAGCCGTATTTGAACAACCATTGAAGGATTAAAGAGCAAAGGAACAGCTCTTTCGTCAATGAAAATCAACCAACCATTTGAACAACCAACACAGCAGCTATCAGTAAACACCTCAGACACCTTCTCCCTTTCGTTTTCTTGAGGAAAAAGCATCAGCAACGGAGCTTGGGGAGGCTGATTTTGAGACTTGAAAGCCAAGAAGCCTTTGCCGCTGAATACCAGTCAGAACAAACAGATTCAGAGACAAGAACATCCTGGAAAGACAAATACTGAAAGATTGAGGCCAAAACTTCGCTGGGAATGTCTGCCCAATTTGATGATGATGTAGAGTTACATCTTCTTCTCTTGAAGCAAGCCATAATTCTTTAGTGAGTGATGAATGAGTAGTGTAAACAAGCAAGTGGGTACTTGGTATTTATAGAGTTAAGGCATTACCTTGTTATGAAAGGAAAGAAGGTTCCAAAAAATTTTAGGAAACCATCTATGGTTAGGGTTTCACGTTACCGTTTTCAGCAAGGAAACTAATCAATAAAAAAGCTTTAAAATTAGAAACCACCTAGGGTTAGGATTTCACATTACCTTTTTCAGCAAGGAAACTAATCAATTAAGAGGCTTTAAATTTAGAAACTCGGGTGAATTTTGTTGGAAAAATAAAATCCTCTGATAATTAGTGTGTTGACATGTCACAATACCATTGGTAAAGTTGGTAATTAAAAATAAAATAATATTTTACAAGATTTACAGTAACTGCGTTGACTTTATTTTAAAAGTCCAACCAATGACAAACTTTTGTTACATATCACATGTTCTTGTCTCGTGCAATGGAGATGCAACAATCATGAGATAAGATTGTCCTTCAAGAATGTTATTTTCTTGCTTAACGGCCTTCTTTTCTTCTTTTTCTTCCTCCTCTTCACGCAATAAGCTCTCCTCGAACCAGCTCAGTTCAGGTATCTCTTTCACTTGAAAATCTGAGTTGCTTGCTTTTGTAAGGAAAAAACTGCAAATATCAAGTGGGTTTTTCACTGATTATGCTGAAATTTTGGTTTGGTTTTGTTTATTTTGTATTTTCATTATCTGGGTTTTTTTTTTCTTGAATTTAACAAAGACCGGTGGTTGGTATGTGGGTTTTTAGGTCAATTCTGGATTTAGTGGGTGTTGTATGATTTTGAATATTGTTTGAACTGAACAGCATCAGTTGCAGATTTTTTAATCTTTGTTGTTGGTGAAATGAGCGACTCACTTTAGTTTTTGTTGGATCTTGATGTAGATTTGATGGGTTGTCTGTGATCAGTGGCATTTTAATTGATTTGATACATGTTCTGCTGCTATATGGACACTGTGGTTTGTCTTAAAACATGGGTTGATGAAACTAATGGTTGGAAGAGGATTCATTGGATATTACTCGCTGGATTTCCTTATCCACTTGGCCCCCGTATTTGAATTTGAATGCCTTTAGTAATTTAGTTCCAAATTGGTCTTTACAATTTTATATAGTATTATTGGACTCCTTTTTAGGTTTTAATGAGTTTCATATATTTGTAGTGATATTTGTACAAAGAAAAGACAAAAAGGTGACAAAGTTTAATAACACAGAATACCAGTATTTTATGATTGAATTTTGTCACCTTATTGTTTCCTATTTGTACAAATATCATTTTTCTTTGGTGTTTGTTCAAATGTCATCTTCAAGCTAATGTTCCACTTTTAAGAAATGGATAAAAAAACACATGTGCAATGTTGATAAGCCCTGAGAGAGAAGTGAATTCGTTCACTCCTAACTCTTGCTTGTATCCTGATTGTAGTTCAGAATTTTCACTTGAATGGGGAGTTTCTTTTTGTTTTCTTGGTCAGTTTGCTATGTCTTCTTTGTATCTTACTATGTATAAAGTGCAAAATCATATATAGTTTTCTTAACCTAGAATCCAGTTTCAGAGAGACCAACATTGGCAATGCCCCTATCAAGTTCCCACAGAATCATATAGCTTTAAATTAATAGTAATGAATGCTGCCTACAAGTGTTTTTGATAAGATTTGGCTGTTGAGGAGGAACATTTCAGACGCAGAGTGCTAGAATTGGTGATTTTAACACACATTGAATAAAGGTATTTTCTTGGCATTAGTTCCATTAAATCTTGCTTGGATGTAAAATTTTGGTGTAAATTAAGGATGAAGGCATTTGTTTTGTGGGGGTAAATCTTCTTCATCAGTTAGATGCCTACCAATACTTATGTTGGTCATATACTCATAAGTGCCGCCTTAACCGTTTAGGACTATGTTGGTAATCATTTTTGGGATTATGTCCTGATCTCTGCCTGTTGCTCCAGAACTTGGTTCTCCAACCTATAAGCTATAACAAATTGATCTATTCTTTTAGGTGAGGGAAATCCAGCAAGAGGCATACATAGATGATAGAACCAGAAACAGTTGTACAGAAGGATGGAAAGCAGACAGCACGCACAGCAGCAGTTGATCTTTCCAAATGGTTAAAAGGGTTTACATTCTGTGAATGATGCTGCCAGCTTAAAAGGTGCCTCAATCTTCTTTTCCCCTTCAAAATAATTGCTGATATACAAATCTTAAGAACCAACAGACCAGAATTTGAGCACAGGACAGCATTTTTCACCGTGAATACAAAAATGATATGTTTTAGCTGTTTATTTCTACTTTTCCAGTTGATTTTCTTGATGGTATAATTCAGGATTGACATGTACTTAAAGGTGAATATACTTGATATTTGTAGGTTTTTCAACTCTAGAAAGATTGGCGGAAAAGGAGGATGGAATGAGCCAGGAACTGGAGAAAAATGGAACCACTGAAAGTACCTACAAGAAATAGCGACAAACAATCTCTATACCTAAGAGGGGGGGTGAATTGGGTTATCGCTATAAATGCGGAATTATAAAATCTTTGCCGATTTTAAGCTCTTATTACCAAGTGGGAGTTTTAGGCAATTTTCTCTATTCCAATAATAGCCTATATGCAAGTTTCTAATCAATATTATAAATGTAATCAAACTTGCAAATAAGTAAAAGTTAAGGGAAAGAGAAATACAACACCGCAATTATAGTGGTTCGGCCAAACGTGCCTACGTCCACTCCCAAGCCTCGCTTGAAGATTTCCACTAAAATCGAGTTTTCCGTGGTTCACTCGTAACCAAGAGTTTTCCGCCAAGGCGCACTCCGAACCTTTTACAATTTTGAGTTTTGTCGTAGGTGCACTCACAACCTTTACAATTACCCAAACAATGGGATTTCACAAATCACAAGTGTTTTTGATAAAGAAGAATTAAAACACACTTGGGCACTCACAAATAATAAGAAGATTGTGTGAGAGCAAACCCAAGTGATCTAAGCTCACTAAATGATATGGAAGATGTGTGTGTGAGCTTGGATGAATGTTTATGAATATGAAGGTGTATATCACTCTTTGTTTGCCTTAGAGAATGTATATGAAGGTTTTCTAGATCTCTAATTTAAGGCAAAGGAGTTGGGGTTCTATTTATAACAAAATGCAAAGTTTTCCCCTCAACTTACAGCGAGACCGGCGAGCAAACCGGCGAGGGGACCGGCATGGGTTGCAATGTCTCCAACGGCTATATAACGTTCGAAAACTAGCCGTTAGACCGGCGAGCAACCGCGAGCAAACCGGCGAGGAGACCGGCGAGGAGCTCTCTGGTTCCAGAGAGCATGCTTTTCTCAGCCAAAACCGGCATGAAGACCGGCGAGCAAACCGGCATGGAGCTCCCTGGTTTCAGCTCCCTGGTTTCATTCTGATGACCAGTCAAGACTGACGACACTTGGTATTTTGGCCATAACTCTCTCTAGAAAATTCCAAATCATAATTCGTAAATTTCTACATAAACTAGACACATAGATCTACTTCTGTAAAAAATTCAGCTCCAAAACCATTAATATGAATTTTATGGAATTTTTCTAATGTGACATGAATGCAGAAAACGCACATATGAACATGTTGTAGTAAAATGGCTCTAGAAAAAGTTCTATACATCAGAATTATGTTCCGTTTGAACCGTAGCAAACTAGAGACACATATCTATCTAATGGTATATCATTTGAAGTTTAATTCAACCGTTTGATAGTTTTTAGAAGATCATTTGCCGATGCACTTGTGCATGAAGTTCATTTTGGTGCAAAAAAATGCAAATGATTCTTTTAGCATTCAAAGCCATTTTAAATGCAAGTGATGCAAAATGTATGATTCCTAAGAGCTTTAGATCACTTGAGTAAACTCACTTACAATAAAATTTAGCTCTTAATCATTATCTTCGATTTGCCGCTAGTCTTTACATTCTCGCTCTTCACCCCATATGCTTCAACACTTTTTGTATTGCTTCGTGTTCGTACGTCGAAGACTTCTTTCATGTTGACGTCATCAAAATCCATTTATGCGACCAAGTCGCCAACAATCTCCCCCTTTTTGATGATGGCAACCCCTTAAAACTTGTTGATAAGTGAGCTTCTTGGAGTCCAAATTTGACAATTTTGCTCCCCCTCAACATAAGCTCCCCCTCAATGTGTGATTGTCTTAATATAGCTCTATAACAACTTGACAAACACATTAGTATATTTACTCCCCCTTAAACCAAGGGTGAGGGTAAAACAAGTTTTAAACCTCATTTCTAATGATTTCTCCCCCTTTGACATTATCAAAAAGTGGAGAAGCAAATTTTAAATCTAAATGAGATACCAAATATATATGTGCTATAAAAACGATACCAAGTTAAAAAATATGCACATTTTGGCATTTCCCCCTTTTTGCCATAAGATGTAAAAATCATGTATAATGCAATTTTTCAAAAGATTATGTACTATGATACCAATTAACAATTTATACCATTTGAATATCATATCATTTTAAGCATTGTTCTCCCTAATTGTGATATCAAATAAAATAAGTCATTATCTATCATGATACCAATTAAAATCAATGACTTCAATCCATTTTAATGATTGTCTTCTTATGAATATCTTACCAATTACTTAAACAATCAAAATCCATGCTTTTCATGATTATTCAATTATGTTACATGGCAAATTCATTTTTAATGCAAAATTAATCAAATGATCACATATATGAATTTGACTCAATGAATTCAATGTGATACCCATTGAAATAGAATAGGGGTTTAAATATATGATTAAGGCACTTAGTGATATCAAATGGAAATCGATACCAATAGAAGTTTGAATATTTGCCTAATCATTTTGTATGCTTCAAAACATTTATCCAATTTGAACTATGCATACATACATAATTTAGAGGAAACGGTACCAATGTTTCCGTGAATACGGATTTTACCTTTACCGTTGTGATTCCTCATTTCCTTGAGCCTTTGGGATCAATTTTGCAATTCTCTTTAAAGATTCATTCCCAAAGCTCCCCCTACAAATTTTTCAATTATACTTTGGTACCCAAACTTTCTTGGGTCCATTGGGGTTAGTTTTGATTCCTTGAGGAATCCATGCATTCTTAATCACATTCTTGTTCATGCATTCAAAAATTTTATGTCCCTTTTTGTTACAAGCATGACATGTGACATTTTCATCTATTTCATTTTTAGCATGAGAATATGATGCCTTAACAAAATAATTCTCAAAAATTTTCTTTTAATAAGGCCTATATCCTAATCCTTCTCTTTTAAATGCACATTTTTGGGATCCAATAAGCATATTAAAATTTTTATGTCCCAATGTGAATTTGCTAAGTATGTTTTGCAAATCTACAATCTTAGTATTTAACAAGACATTTTCATTCAATATAGATTCGCAATCGCATGTCTTAGAGCTAGATGGCATATTTGATATGACATTTTCAAGTTCTAGCTTTTAATCTTTAAACATGCATTTTCATCATTCAAGTATGCAATTTCTTTTTTCATGTTTAGCCTTTAAGCATATCACATCATTATCTAAAACATGAATTTTATCCATACTAGTTGCATGTTCAATTTTAAGTGTAGCATGCTCATTTTTTACCAATTTTAATTTCTTTTTAAGCATATCACATAATTCTTTTAAACCATTAAAAGCATCAAGTAATTCAGAATTGTGTACCTCTTCTTCTTCGCTTTCTTCTTTAATTTCAAATCGGATGTCTTCATCCGTGATAGCCATAAATGCTATTGATTTTTCTTTGACTTCAACTTCTTCCTCCTCGGATGAGGTTGAATCGCTATCGCTCCAAGTTGAAGTTGCTTTCATTGCCTTTTTTCTTTGATTTTCCTTTCATTTTCCTCAATGGGCAATCGGTAGCTATGTGACCTGGTTTGTTGCATTCATAACACACAATTTTCTTGTTCTTCCGCGGCCATTTTTCTTCTTTCTTTTCGTTTGCCTTTGATTTTCCCTTGAGTTTTGCGGATTTGAGAAGCTCCTTTACTTTATTGTGATGCTTGCTACTTCATCATCACTATCCTCTTCTTCACTTGAACTTGAGTCGACTCTTTTCTCTGCTTTTAAAGCCAAGGACTTTCTTGTCCTTTTCTCATCTTCCTCCCTTTTATCCATTTTGATCTCCATTTCATACTCAAGCAATTGCCGACCAAATCATCCATCTTCAAAGTGTTTATGTCGTTTGCTTCTTTAATGGAGGAGGTGTAGCTTCTAAACTCTTTCGGGAGAGATCTCAAATTTTTCTTCACTTGATCCGATGTCCCGATGACTTTTCCCAATGCTCCCAAATGATTGATGATGACCGTAAACCTAGAAATCATGTGATCAATTTCTTCCCCGGATTCCATCTTGAAATTGTCCAATTCGCACATGAACCGGTTGATCTTCGATTCCTTCACTTGACTTGTGCCCTCATTGACCATTTCCAAAGACTTCCATAAATCATATGCGTTTCCACATTCCGGAAGCTTGCTTACTTGATCCCGATCAATGGCACATAGGAGTTGGTTGAGTGCCTTAGCATTTTGTGAGGCTAGTTTCACATCCTCACTATCCCATTCTAAACTTGGTTTTGGAATATCAACCCCGTTGCTATCCTTCTTTGTTGGCCCTTTTACACCTCGTGTGATAACCAAATAGGATGGCGGATCATTGGCTAGGAGATAAGTCAACATTCTTGACTTCCAATAGTTGTAGTCGGTTCCGGTGTAAAACGGAGGTCTAGTTGTTGAATATCCCTCGGCAAAATTTGACGATTTGCTTGTATAGGCCATGATCTATTCTCGGACGGTTAAGTCTTGTAGAGAATACCTTGCTCTGATACCAACTGAAAGTACCTACAAGCAATAGCGACAACAATCTCTATACCCAAGAGGGGGGTGAATTGGGTTATCGCTATAAATGCGGAATTATAAAATCTTTGCCGATTTTAAGCTCTTATTACCAAGTGGGAGTTTTAGGCAATTTTCTCTATTCCAATTAATAGCCTATATGCAAGTTTCTAATCAATATTATAAATGTAATCAAACTTGCAAATAAGTAAAAGTTAAGGAAAGAGAAATACAACACCGAATTTATAGTGGTTCGGCCAAACGTGCCTACGTCCACTCCCTCAAGCCTCGCTTGAAGATTTCCACTAAAATCGAGTTTTCCGTGGTTCACTCGTAACCAAGAGTTTTCCGCCAAGGCGCACTCCGACCCTTTTACAATTTTGAGTTTTGTTCGTAGGTGCACTCACAACCTTTACAATTTACCCAAACAATGGGATTTCACAAATCACAAGTGTTTTTGATAAGAAGAATTAAAACACACTTGGGCACTCACAAATAATAAGAAGATTGTGTGAGAGCAAACCCAAGTGATCTAAGCTCACTAAATGATATGGAAGATGTGTGTGTGAGCTTGGATGAGTGTTTATGAATATGAAGGTGTATATCACTCTTTGTTTGCCTTAGAGAATGTATATGAAGGTTTTCTAGATCTCTAATTTAAGGCAAAGGAGTTGGGGTTCTATTTATAACAAAATGCAAAGTTTTCCTCAACTTACAGCGAGACCGGCGAGCAAACCGGCGAGGGGACCGGCATGGGTTGTTCAATGTCTCCCAACGGCTATATAACGTTCGAAAAACTAGCCGTTAGACCGGCGAGCAAACGGCGAGCAAACCGGCGAGGAGATCGGCGAGGAGCTCCCTGGTTCCAGAGAGCATGTTTTCTCAGCCAAAACCGGCATGAAGACCGGCGAGCAAACCGGCATGGAGCTCCCTGGTTTCAGTTCTGATGACCAGTCAAGACTGACGACACTTGGTATTTTGGCCATAACTCTCTCTAGAAAATTCCAAATCATAATTCCGTAAATTTCTACATAAACTAGACACATAGATCTAGCTTCTGTAAAAAATTCAGCTCCAAAACCATTAATATGAATTTTATGGAATTTTTCTAATGTGACATGAATGCAGAAAACGCACATATGAACATGTTGTAGTAAAATGGCTCTAGAAAAAGTTCTATACATCGGAATTATGTTCCGTTTGAACCGTAGCAAACTAGAGACACATATCTATCTAATGGTATATCATTTGAAGTTTAATTCAACCGTTTGATAGTTTTTAGAAGATCATTTGCCGATGCACTTGTGCATGAAGTTCATTTTGGTGCAAATAAAATGCAAATGATTCTTTTAGCATTCAAAGCCATTTTAAATGCAAGTGATGCAAAATACAATGTTTAAAAATACGGTGCGGCGCCTCGAGGCGGCCGTCCATTGAGGCGCGAGGCGGGCCGCCTCGAGGCGGTGAGGCGGGCGCCTCAATGCGGAAATAGGGGAAAAATAAAAAAATACATTAATTTCTTCATAATTCATAGTATGTTAAAAAAACTATTAATAAGTAATCCAAATTACATTACTTTCTTCATAATACATAGTTTGTTCAAAAAATTATTGATAACTAATCCTTAAACAAGCTATCATTGGTGTCTAGCAACATTTCAATTCAGCAACATTTCAGTTCAGCAACATAAACAAGTCAATTCTTACACTTCAATTCAGCAACATTCAGCAGGTTTTACATCCAACCAAGTCAATTTATAAAACTATTCAATTCTTACACTTACAATATACAATTCACTTCAATTCAGCAACATTTCAGCAGGTTTTACATCCAACCAAGTCAATTCTTACAATTCAATTCTTACACTTACAGTATACCAATTCACTTCAATTCAGCAACATTTCAGCAGGTTTTTTTTTTCATTTTGCAGGAAGTATGATATGCTTCTATTATATGCTTCATTGCTTATACGTGATATTATCCAAAGCACAGATAAAAAAAAATCAAATGAGCAACAATTCAAAAACATCAAATGCCGAGAGAGTGAAGAACCCTAAGTGGCGAGAGATTGAACACAAAGCAAAAAAGAACCCTAATTCGAATCAGAAGCTAATTGTTACCTCAAATCAGAACCTTCGCCGAGAGTGTGAGGGATTCGAGAGAGAAGAACCCTAAATTCGAGAGAGAGGAGAAGCTAATCTCTGCCGAGAGAGAGGAGAAGAAAATTGGAATCCTAAATTCGAGAGAGAAGAGAAGCTAATCTGCCGATTCTGGGTGAAGAAAATTGGAACCCTAAATTCGAGAGAGAGGAGAAGCTAATCTGCGAGAGAGAGGAGAAGAAAATTGGAACCCTAAATTCGATTTTGGGTTTTTATTTTTTATTTTTTTTGAGACTTGAAACGACGACGTTTTGGAAGCCCAAAACGTCGTCGTTTCAAGTAAAAAAAATTAAAATAAAAAAAAATATCTCAATCGTGTGAGGCGGCCGCCTCATGCCGCCTCACACCGATTCTGGGGTGAGGCGGCCTGAGGCGGCCGCCTCACACGAAGAAGGCGCCCGCCTCATAAAATCCGCGTAAAGCGGGCGCCTCAGCGCGCCGTCGCCGCGAGGCGGCGAGGCGGCGCCTCGAGGTGGCCGCTTTACGTGGATTTTTAAACACTGGCAAAATGTATGATTCCTAAGAGCTTAGATCACTTGAGTAAACTCACTTACAATAAAATTTAGCTCTTAATCATTATCTTCGATTTGCCGCTAGTCTTTACATTCTCGCTCTTCACCCCATATGCTTCAACACTTTTTGTATTGCTTCGTGTTCGTACGTCGAAGACTCTTTCATGTTGACGTCATCAAAATCCATTTATGCGACCAAGTCGCCAACAACCACCACCTCTCAAGTGTGATGTCTTTTCAGCTTTTCCGGCCAAGTTTAGGGTTAGTTTGGAGTATTATTTAATTAGCGGTTTTGAATATATTATCAAAAGTTTCAGTTAGGGTAGCAGAATTGCAGTTCATACAATGAACATCGGATGCAGTAAACTTTGTGAACCATATGATAATATCAACAGGAAAAAAAATCTCTAAGCACAAAACAATACCAATTCCAATATAATATAACAAATTAGGAGTTTCAATCCTTTGCAATGTCTAGAAGCAAATGTGTTTCATGAAATTTTTCCAAGGCATATAGAGCTGGGATGGTATAATATGCTTTGAAGTAGTTTTTAAAAGACTAATTACATATAATTTTCGTATATTTAAAGAATCAATTATCTCATCATACACATATTTTTGTTATAATTTTTTAAAAAAATTATATTATTAAATAAATAAAATTATTTTATCATACTTAACGTTTCCCTAACATTTTGTGTCCTAGTTTTTCAGCAAAATGATGTTTTCCCATTTCCATTTCATATCGCATCGTGTCGAATTTCCTGTTTTCGTTTCAGTGTAAGCTAGATAATAGTATCTATATGATACCAGTAACTTTGATATAAACTGTGTAATAATTTTCACTAATGAATACATAAGGATAAAAAGAAAAAACACAACTCTGTACATGACTCTCATCAGGAATTGAAGAACATAATCTACCTCCACGGGCTAAGATTCACCCAGCAAGGTGGTGTCTGAATCTTGAATTGATTAAATTCAGAAAATGATTGAACACTAGCATTATCTAAAGCTGAAATTACCCATGTCATGCCCTCCATAAAGACAAGACAATCATCATCCATTGCATCCCAGTAGTCATCTGTATAATAAATTGATTTCTTTTTATATCCTATAGAAAGCTTCATCAGCTAATGAACTGGTTCATCATCTCCATTTACCAGCTCTCCCACAAATCTCACATCACATCAAGCATGATATCTCCCTTTGTTGAAGGGAATTCAGAGATCTTTGGAGGGAATTCAGAGATCTTTATACTACTCAATCTCCATTCTTTCCACAGGGGTATTTACTCCATCAAAATCCCAAATCTTCAGAGAAGAATTGTTCCAAGTGCATATAATGTCTTCATAAGGCTTGTGCTTTCCATCAAGATGGGTCCCAGAATTGTCTCCATTCTTGCAGTATGCAAGCTTCCTTTCATTGCCACTAATTGCTACAGCTCCAAAGCTATTAATATTGAGACAAGGGTCTGATGAAAGAATAGCCTTTTTTACTTCACATAACGAGTTGGATTCTTCTGGTAATTAAATGTGACGCGGTATCCGTCATCATCTTGAGCTTAATCTATTTTAAGTACACCAAGTAAAGAATCAATGCCAGGGAGCTGTATATGAACCTGCAGATAAAGGTTGAAAAGCAAAGGAGCAGACTCGTTCATCCAAGAAAATCAGCCAATTATGTGAAGCACCAATGCAGCAGCTCTCAGTAAACTCCCTTTTGTTTTCTTGAGGAAAAAACAACAGCAAAGGTGCTTGTGGTGGCTGAGTCTGAGACTTGAAAGTGATGAAAGAATTTGCTTCTGAAAACCAATGAGAACAAATAGATTCAGTGACAAGAAGATCCTGGAAAGACAAGAGCTCAAAGATTGAGTCAAGATTCGTTTGGAATGGCCGCCCATTTTGATGATGTAGAGTTACATCTTCTTCTCTTGAAGCAGAGTGTTTGATGTGAGTAATTTTTTTCCCAAGGTGATGATTGGGGAAGTGAAAACGGCTAGTATTTATAGAGTTGAAGTTAGCACTACCTTAGATAGTAAAGAGGCTTCCAAAAAGAACTTTAGAAACTAATGATTTCACGTTGCCTTGTTGTGCAAGGAAATTAGGGTATTATTATCTAGGTTAATCTCTATACGTTTAGAGATTGCGGCCAAGCCCGGAACCGGATAAACCGGGTGGTTTGGGCCGGGTTCAATCCTACCAGCTACCGGGATATATTTTATATATGGATTTAGTTCTAAAACTTTATAATCTAGGTTTTTCAGACTAGGTCCGATTTAAACCATGAAGGAATATAAATTATAATTTATTATACAATTACATTTATGGATAATTTGTGTTTATTTTGGACTTTTATGATGTAATATGTTTAATTCTTAATATTTTGTTACTTTTTATTATATTAAACAATGACAATTAAAAAAAAATCAAAATTATAAAATTATGGGGTTCATATTCGGATTCCGAGTACTCGGACCCAATCTAAAATGTAAAAAAATATCCGGGTCTGTGAAGGCAAAATCTGGTCTAAAAAATTATCATCCTTATATTTGTTATATTGATTATATGCTTAGCTTAACTTTTGTTGTTTCCTAATGTTTAATTTCACATGCTAAATGGGGTTATGTTTTGGCTTTGGTTTCTTTCAAGTATTTTTGCTTTTTAGTGCCTTGCATAAGGCTTATTCGAGCTAAAAATTAATGACTTGATGAGATTCTTAAACTCCTCGAGAGATGCAATTTTGTTATTTGTTTCAAAGACCTTTCATTGTTTAAACTCTATTAATTTTATGTTTTTTTTCCTTCCATAAATTCTTTTAAACTCACCACAATTGTACTACTAGAGCATTTGGCCAATTAACCTATAAGCTGGGAAATTAATTAGATGGGAATTGGGCTTCACAATCTAAAATATGTCTATTCATGGCTTATAAACTAGTTAAGGATCCTTCTCGCTAGTGAAGTGGGATATTACAAATATATTTTTCCAGTCTTTTCTACTTTATGTTAAAAAGGTTAACATATTCTTCTATTGTTGCATTGTTTTGCGCATGAATGAACCAATTGTAAAATTCAGCTGCATTGCACCTCCAAGAACCCTCCAAGACAACTTTCGGTGGAAGATTTTTTTTGAAATTGTGGTCCAAGCTTCCAAATTATCTTTAGGTGATTTTGTTGTTTTGTTAACTTTCAAGTCATGTTTTCTCCTATAAAAATGGAGCTTATTTGAGAGCTAAAATCACCCTTGATAGTTGGGAGATATTGGTAGTTACTCTAAAAAATTCTATTTTAGTAGGTAAACTACCATGCTTATGGTAAAAGATACCATATTGAATGAAGAGTCTAGGAGAAAAGATGTTGGCTCAGAACAGGTATAAGCCTTCGTCACGAAGACTCGATGAAGACATCGAAGAAGAGAAAAAGGGAGAGACAGAAGCACAACCATAGATAGATCCTTATACGAAAGAAAGTCTACCTATAAGTGCTACCATTGTGGCATAGAAGACCATTTAAAGAAGAATTACCAAAAACTGCCACGAGAGCATAGCCAAGACAATTTCCAGTCGAAGAACAATGAAGGAGAGACACCAGTAGTTGTCTTAAGAGATGTAGTCATCTGCTTCATAGATACAGGAAGAGACATGTCTTCACACCGCAACCCAAGACGTTGAGTGGTTGATGAATATTGCAGCATCATATCATGTCATTCCTTATAGAGATTTCTTCACAATATACAAAGCATGAGACTTTGATTCAGTGAAGATAAGAAATATCAGTTCCTCTGGGATAATAGAAATTGGTGATATTCAATTGCAGACAAATATAGATGTACATTAACCTTGAAGGATGTCCTGCAAGTTCCAGAACTTTGGTTGAATATACTCTCGAGGATAGCCATTGATAAACATGGATATGACAATCACTTCAAAAATGACACATGGAGAATGACAAAATGTACCATGGTTGTCACCCGATGGCATGTTTATGGCACATTATACAAGACTCATGTGATGATTTGTGTAGACAGCCTTAATGTAGCTGAAAAAGAGGCTTCTCAAAATCTGTGGAATCAAAGATTCGGTCACATGAGTGAGCGAAGTTTGTCTACCCTGATCAAGAAAGAGCTTATCAAGGATGTTGCACTAGGTCCTTACAACCACTACTTGTTTGGTAAGTAACGCAGAGTCTCGTTTAATTTCTCTTCTAAAAGAATATTAGAGTTGCTCAGTCTGGTGCACAATAATGTGTGTGGTCTATTGTAGGTTGATTCATTGGGCGATAATAAATATTTTATAACTTTCATTGATGATGCTTCTCAGAAAGTATGGGTGTATTTCCTCAAGATGAATGATCAGGTCATGGAATATTTAAAACTGTCACATGCCATGGTAGAGTGTGAAACAATGAAAAAGCTTAAATGCCTCTGCACAAACGATGGAGGCGAGTATACTTCTAGGGAGTTCGATTTCTACTACAGGAGACACATCATTTGACATGAGAGAATTGTTCCACGCACCCTACAACATAATGGTGTAGCTGAAAGAATAAACTGCACCATTAAGGATAAAGTTAAAAGCATGATCAGTATGGCTAAGCTGCTAAAGCCATTCTGGAGAGAAGTTGTTCGTATCGCCAGCTACCTGATCAACAAATCACCATCTGTACCATTGAATTTTGAGATTTTCGAGAAAGTGTGGTTTGACAAGAATCTCTCATACTCTCACCTAAGAGTATTTGGTTGTTTAGTTATTACACATGTATCCAATGAGCTCAGGCAAAAGCTCGATCTAAGGACTATTCCATGTATATTCCTAGGCTATGAAGATGAAGAATTTGGATACATACAATGGGATTTGAAGGAAAATATGATATATAGTGTTTCTTGAAGACCAGATAATTGAAGACATTAAAAAACCCAAGATGTCTTCCAATTCCAGTGTCGACAGAAATCCAGACCCAGCACTAGCATAATTGGCCACAGATAGGGTGCAAGATATTTTAGAAGCATAATTAGAGGAGGCAAATGAGGATGTTGAGCAGGGGGAGACACAGTCCGCTCCATCGGAAATTACAAAAAAGAGTGTTGAACATGGGGGAGATGCAATCCACTCCAATAGATGCTACAAGATCATTCACAAATTTGGATGATGACCTACCTCCTGAAACCAGTAGACCTCGGACAATAAGATCTTAGTAAGGCGGATTGGATCAACCAGATATCTGAGATCTGATATATTTTTCTTACTGATGAGGGGGAGCTAAAGAGTTTCCCATAAGGCAAGAAGACATTGAGGAACAAATGGGTGAAGCTAAAATAGAAGTGGAAGTGTGCTATGTAGAGACACATCAAAAGAGTGTTGTGCAGAGACACAACTGACATATCAATAAAAGTGGTCACTCGGGACAAGCTAGAGCTGTGCAGAGACAAAGCTAGGATAATTTTCAGACGACAATCGTTTCAAATGCAGCTCGAGGGGGAGAATTGTAGAATTCAGCTATATTGCACCTCCAAGAACCCTTTAAGACAACTTTCAATGGAAAATTTTCTTCTTTGAAATTGTTATGTAAGCTTTCAAATTACTTTTAGGTGATTTTGTTATTTTGTTGATTTTTGAGTCATGTATTCTCTTATAAATAATAAGCTCATTTGAGAGTTAAAATCATCCCCAACAAGAAGCTCCAAGTAAGAGAGCTTAGAGTGTTTGCTCCAAGTAAGAGAGCTTAGAGAGTTGCTCCAAGTAAGAGAGCAAGATTTCGGAAGCTCCATGTTAAGAGAGCTTAGTAGAGAGTGTAGCTAGAATGAGGTTTTTGTACAAGTTTTGTAATACTTGTAAATACTATTCAAGTTGTAATAGATAATTTATTTTTCTTCACAAACACTCTTCAATGATCATATAATCACAACACCAATCCCTTACTAAACAATTTCAAGAGCATAGAGTTTCACCATTGATTATAATTAAACTACCTCTCAATTCACTATTTGATATTACAATTCTGTATACTGGTCTTAATATGAGCATACACTGTCAGTACTACTATGGTGTGGACTACCATTGGTAGTATTTTAGTCTACAAATCTCAAAAATAATGAAAGTTGTAGGTACATTTAATATGATAATCATTTGGTGCAAAAATCTACTTGATGATAATTGAAATTAAGTTGTTTTTGTATTTGGATCAAAATGGGACAAGTATTACTCAGGAAGAAGTGATTTCATTTCTTAGTTTTTTTTTTTACATCATTATATAAACTAGTTTTCTTGCTCTTTACTCTAGCTAGTACATCATCTGAGTAGCTAATTTGTTAATGGGAAAAATTACAGCTAATTGTAATTCTTGCAAACTTTGATTGTGCTTGCTACTCACTATTCTGTGTTTTCTGTTAATCTTATCTCTTTTGGATCTCTTATTGGTGATCCATGCTTTGCTTTGGTGCACTACTTGCTTGGCTCACAAGCTAAATTTATATTCCACCAAAATTTCTAACAAACTTACAAATTATTTTCTGATCATGTTAGATGAAACATAAATTAAAAATCTTAGAAAAACATGTGATATATTTTGTTGAAGATAAATACTGAACCAAGTCGAGTGAATTCTATCATTAAATACTTATTAGTCTCGTCTCGGTACACTACAGATTTCTTGTGGCTAACGTTTTTCCAGAATTCTTGGTGACTTCTTGATTTAGGGACACTCCTCGAATCAAGAACACGAACTTAAGACAAAATGGTGGAAACTCTCTCAAGTATGAAGACCTTAAACTTTTTAATATGCCTAAGATTTAGAAAAGAATTGAATGACAAATGAAGAACCTAAGAACCTTATTTATAGATATGAAAAGTTGTCATTGAAGAGGTACTCTTAGGCATAAGGATGCAATCCTTTAAAAGGTTATAATTCTTCAATGTATCCTTACAACTCAAAGATTATATCATTTCCCTCTAAAGGATATATTCATTAATTTAGTGTCTTTCCTAAAAGGTCACATATTAGAGACATGTCTTTTTACTAAAACACTATATAAATATATTTAATATTAGAAAATTATCCTACAAGCCATATAACAATTGTAATAAAATCTGTGGATGAACCATAAACAAAAAAAAAGTAATTAAAAAATAGATACCTCAACAAGTTCCTGTGCATGAAGTTTATGTTATAAAAGTAATAAGCTAGTCTTTGGAAACTTGGGAAACATTTAGCAGGTAGTCATATTTTATATTTCAGGAATCTGGATGGCCAGTTTGTTACTAAGCTACATTACCATGTCTCATAATAATGTGTCATTTGAACCAACAAAAAAGGAAAGCAAGTAAATATAAACATGACAATATAATGAATCAACAAAAAAATCAATATCTATGTAAACCAGTAAGTTTGATTTAAACCGTGTAATGGTTTTTCACTGATACATACAAAAGAAAAAACACAAGATAACTAGAAATAAGTACAAAACTCTGTTAATGAAGAACATCTATCTATCTACCATGGCCTAGCATTCACCCAACAAGGTGGTGGCTGAATCTTCAGTTGTTCACATTCAGTAAATGATTGAACACTTTCATTTTCCAAGCTGAAATTACCCATGTCATGTCCTCCATAAAGATAATCTTCATCCATTCGATTCCAATAGTCATCAGTAAAATAGATCGAATTCTTTTTGTAGCCCACAGAAGATGAAGATTGATCAACTGTGACAGATATGGAGTGATTCCCACCCAAAAACAATGACTGATCACCCAAAGAATCTACTTCCACCCAACTTTTCTGGTTCAAAACCAGCTTATATACATGAAATGCTAGAGTTTTGTATGGACAAATCAAAGGGTGTGTGTCTTCTTCAGTGAGAAAATCTTCCTCATGAACAGGTACATCATCTCCATTTACCATCTCTCCAACAAATCTCACTACAAGCATAATATCTCCATTTGTTGACTCTACCAAGTACAATCTGGCCACATAAAGATTTTCGAATTCTCTCCAAAACTTCAATGATTTCTCCGGAAACCTCAGCTCAATCTCTATTCTCTTAACTGGGTTATTTACTCCATCAAAATTCCAAACTTCCAGAGAAGCATTGTTTCCAAGTGCACAAAGCTTATTTCTCCTGCATATAATGTCTTCATAAGGCTGGTGTTTTCCATCAAGATCAGTCCAAGAATTGTCTCCATTCTTGCAGTAAGCAAGCTTCTTTTCACAGCCAGTGATTGCTACAGCTCCAAAGCTATTAATATTGAGACAAGGGTCTGACGAAAGAATAGCCTTGTGTATGAGATTTTCACGCAGATTCTCCACATAACGAGTTGGAATCCTCTGATAATCATACAAGATACGGTATCCACCTCCTTGAGTTTTCTCAATGTTCAGCACACCAAGAAAAGAATCAATGCGAGGAAGCCGTATTTGAACAACCATTGAAGGATTAAAGAGCAAAGGAAAAGCTCTTTCGTCAATGAAAATCAACCAACCATTTGAACAACCAACACAGCAGCTATCAGTAAACACCTCAGGCACCTTCTCCCTTTCGTTTTCTTGAGGAAAAAGCATCAGCAACGGAGCTTGGGGAGGCTGATTCTGAGACTTGAAAGCCAAGAAAGCCTTTGCCGCTGAATACCAGTCAGAACAAACAGATTCAGAGACAAGAACATCCTGGAAAGACAAATACTGAAAGATTGAGGCCAAAACTTCGCTGGGAATGTCTGCCCAATTTGATGATGATGTAGAGTTACATCTTCTTCTCTTTAAGCAAGCCATAATTCTTTAGAGAGTGATGAATGAGTAGTGTAAACAAGCAAGTGGGTACTCGGTATTTATATAGAAAGCATTACCTTGTGTCAAAAGGAAACAGGTTTCCAAAAAATACTAGGAAACTAATTAGGATTTGGGGGGAAGTTAGTTACCTTTTTCAGCAAGGAAACTAATAAATTAAGAGGGTTTACAATTAGAAACTCGGAAGAATTTTGTTGAAATAATAATTGCTTTTTGACAAGCAGGTGATAATTACCGAATCGTTGTCAATTCAAAATTGAATGGTTTCAGTTTTGGAAGTCAGTTGGATGGTCTTGTCCGGATTTTATTAAGTCAAGTTCAGGTCCTATTTTTTTTTTTAAAGCCTAAGTCCATCTTGACTTGGGGTCAACTGGACTAGTATTCCCATATATAATTATGTGGGTGAGTCTCACTGCATAAAAAAAATAATAAAAAAAATAGATTCACTATATGTACAGTGATCCATGCTTATAAATATATGCTTCATTTTATTATTTTTTCATTTCAATTCTCAACAGAAGCACTTGTATTTTAAGAGAGAAAAAATTGTTTCTTAAGAGTTTGCCAAAGAGTTGCAATTCTCCTAGTCTAAAAGAGTGTGAGATTGTTCACTCCTTATGTTAGAGAGAGGTTGTAAAATTCTTCCCATTATAGTGAATTCTTCTACTTTTGTTTCCCTCATATTAAGGTTTTTACCACATTAATTGTGTTTCATTGTTTATTTATTATTAATATTTATGAAATAGGTTAAGCCTCCTAAATTCTTCTTAATTTCACTTATTTATGTCCCGGCTTAAACTCACGAACCCTAACAGCTTCACCATACAGAGCTGCACAATCTGCATTCATACTAATCCAATAGACTTTTCACCAGGGGCTCTGTGGTTGCTACTGTAATAGATTTCTGAAGGATTGTTTTCTGTTTTGCAGCTTTGATTCATCAAGCAGATTTTATATGTTATTACATAAGTCTGTTAGAGCTTTTGATGCTTTTGCTTCATGTTTAGCTTCATGTTTAGCTTGATCAGAGGGTTTGCCAAACATGCCTTGTAGAGACTCCTTTATCTCATAAGCAGTCTCTGTCTTTTCGTGCTTTGTGTTAAGCACGTCAGACATGGCAGCAAGCAAATAACAACGAGCTTTGTCATTTGCTCGAATCCAATTTCATAGGCATCTTTGATGGTTTGTTGGCATTCACAATGTTCTGGAGGACATTCCTCCATCAGGACAAACTTCAGGTTATCCAGCACAAGAATTATATTCATATTTTCTTCCACTTAGCAAAGTTATCACCAGTTAATTTTTCAGTAGCAAGCAGTGATAGGATTGGATTTGACAATTTCTGAAATCATTAAAAATATTATAAATTATTCCATGTATAAAATTCAAAATAAATATGGCATAGTAATCATGATGCATGATGCATATGCAAAACCACTAAATATATATATGCACTACTATAGCCTCGAAAAATTTAATAAGCATATTATGTTGTCTTAGGGTCGATCACAACACCTTATTAAAATAGAGACAATCTCAATTAATAAATTTTTTTTTCAAAATATCTCATATTTTCAAAAATTATTAATAACCGATTTTTGGTCTAAATATAATTAACACATTAACTATATTTATATGAGTGTAACCCACCGTTTTGGATCCTTAAAATTTAACTCATAATAACCACCTTAGGGTAAGTTAACTATGAAATACATTTTATAAATCATATCGTAAGAAGTACAACCTTAATATTAAC
>SKCR01031024.1:0-30908 GCA_019454045.1 Zanthoxylum bungeanum
AGAGACACCCGAGGACAAGAAGGAAGCCAGGAAACTAAAATTCAAAAGCACCAAGTTCTCCATGATCGAATGAGTACTCTACTGGAGGGGCCACACAGTACCCCTCCTAAGATGTTTAGCGGAAGAAGAGGCTGATTATGTACTCAGGGAAATTCACGCAGGCATCTGTGGGAGTCACGCCGGACGACAATCGATGGCCTTTAAAGCTTTACGACAAGGGTTCTATTGGCAACTATGCATCAGGACGGCATGAGAGTAGCCCGGAAATGCGAAGGATGCCAGAAGAATGCCAATATTTACCACCAGCTAGCAGAGCAGTTAACCACCCTGTCCAGTCCCTGGCCATTCGCTCAGTGGGGACTAGATATCATCGACCAATGCCAAAGGGACGTGGACAGGCGAAGTACGCCATTGTGGCCATAGACTATTTCACCAAATGGGTGGAGGCCGAACCCCTATCCACCATCACAGAGAAGAAGGCCACAGAGTTTTTGAAGAAGAATATTATCTGTAGGTTCGAAATCCCATGTGCCGTCGTCATCGACAACTAAAAACAGTTCGATAGTAAGGGATTCAGGAAACTCTACGAAGACCTCCAGATCGCCTTAAGGTTCGCCTCACCAGCCCACCCCAAGTCAAACAGACAGGTTGAGGCGGCAAACAAAACCATCAAGGCAAATCTTAAAGCTCGGCTCGGATCCTGTAAGAGCTTATGGGTCGAAGAATTTCCGGAAGTACTGTGGGCACACCGAACGACCTATAATGATTCTACAGGGGAGACCCCGTTTTACTTATCATACGGGTGTGAAGAAGTTATTCCAGCAGAGATCGGAATAACTACCCACAGGGTCCGTCATTTTGAGAGCGGAAAGAATGAAGAGCTTATCAAAAGCCTCTTCGACCTAATCGAGGAAAAAAGAGAAGTCAGCCATAAGGACATCAGTTTATCAACAAAGGATGGCCCGCTTCTACAACAAAAGAGTTCGAACTCGCGTCTTCCTCCCAGGCGACCTGGTATTAAGAAGAGTCACTCTGAAACACTCGAAGGCCGGAAGAAGGCTCGTTAGGAGCCAAGTGGGAAGGGCCCTATAAAATTGCAGAGGTGGTAAGGCCATGGGTCTACATCTTAGAACATCTGGATGCACTCGATTAAAGAAACCCTGGAACACCGAGATGTTAAGAAAATACTTTCAATAGATTCTTTTTTGCAGCAACCCGACAAGGGGTAGGAGCTCAATGTAAAGCCTTTCTCGAAATGTCCCGCAGAGAGCTTTAAGAAGGGCATTATGTCCCCGAATATGAATAAAACTTTCTATTTTCAAAAATTCCACCCACTATTCTAATTAAAATTGAAAGCCATATTCAAAATTCCGGGGACATACTCGATACGAAGGGATGATCAGAGGTCGAGGCATCAAACCCATGACATACCGATCACAAAGTGCTACCATAAAAATCCCGGGCATAGATAATCCGACTTAACTCGCTCCACTTTCAAAGATCAAGACCACATCAAGGGGGAATAGGTATAAAAGAACACGAGAACTCTTCGCAGTAGCTTGAGCACAACTACCCCACAACTTATATGTACCGGGGACATCCCGGGATGGTAATCACGGGAGAGAGTGCCCCGTAGGATAACCTGCCTGACCAGTTTGGAAAATACAAACACCAGGAATGCATTACCATATGTTTTGCCTACCCAATGGATCCAAGAGAAGCATAACACGAGGAGGGATGATACCCCCGTGGCGTTTGCTTGCTCCGGTGTTACCGAACACAAGGAGGAATATGCCCTTAGTGTCTCGGACACTCTCTGATCCCCACCTACATGATTAATGGATCCGCGAGAAGCATAGCACGGGGATGGATGATACCCCCGTGGCGTTTGCTTGCTCCGGTGTTACCAAACATAAGGAGGGATATGCCCTTAATGTTTTGGACACTCTTCGATCATTACTCGATCACTCAGGATCCAAGAGAAGTATAGCCCGGGGAGGGGTTGTGCCCCCGTAGCGTATGCTTGCTACAGCGTCGTAAGGAGGAGCCATCAAACAATACACAGGCTCCATGGAGACCTGAAGTATAGAGGATGTGCCCTTACCATTTTAAAACGCTCTTTGATCCAAATCATGGTTCGCCGGGACTCTGAATTGAAAGATTCAGGATTGTGTTTTGGAAACCTCAGACATGACGCTGTTTTAAGAAATCCGTGCTGATTGTTTACACTTTAGAGTTTTTTTTGGGATAAGTGCTAAGTCACCCCCGCCTTTTAAATTTTATTTTCAAAGTTTTGTTTTTGTTTCTCACTGGTCTGGCAAGGGGACGCCGGTGCCAGATTCGGTAGGGCTTCAAAAGGTTGATTCACTTCCCTTCTGAATAAATCCCAAGGATTAATCGACTCAGGGCTGGATTCGTTCCGCCGAGGCCACTTGCTTAATCGGCTCGGGGCTGGATTCATTCCGCCGAGGCCACTTGGATAATCGGCTCGGGTCTACTCTTGTACCACCGAGACCGATGCTTCTTTTCGACTCGGGGCCGGAGTTCGTTCCACCGAGGCTAAAGTGTTTCTCTCAGCTCGTGGTCGGGTTACGTCCCACCGAGTCAGCTTCTTTGGACTGAGGATGTAACATTCCCCCAGAGCCAAGTGTTTCTATCAGCTCGGGGTCGGGTTACGTCCCACCGAGTCGGCTTCTTTATACTGGGGATGTAACATTACCCCAGAGCCAATTGTTTCTCTCAGCTCGGGGTCGGGTTACGTCCCACCGAGTCGACTTTTTTGGACTGGGGATGTAACATTCCCCCAGAGCCAAGTGTTTCTCTCAGCTCGGGGTCGGGATACGTCCCACCGAGTCAGCTTCTTTGGACTGGGGATGTAACATTCCCCCAGAGCCAAGTGTTTCTCTCAGCTCGGGGTCGGGTTACATCCCACCAAATCCATCTTCTCAAACTGGGGGCATAACATTCCCATAGTGAGCCAAATGTTTCTCCTAGCTCGGAGTCGGTCCTTAAGCGGACGTTTTTAGGAGAGCACCGGAGCAAGTCATGAAAGATCAAAAAAAAAAAAGAAAAAAAAAGTGGAACATAAATAATACAAAATATTCACATAAATAGGGACCAGGAAAATAGTAATTACAAATAAATAGATAAAGTGTGTTCAGGATTACACGAGGCCTCGTTCGGGTTACCCCTTGTCAGTCAGCCCACGCAGGGGAAGGTGGTTCTTCCTCAGTAGGCTCAAATGACGGATGGCTCGGCTCGGCCTCAGGAGGCGGGATAGCAGCTTCTACATCGACAACCTGAGAGACCCTTATTTCAAAGATCGGAGGAACCTCGGGGAGGTTCTCGTCAGGAGCAGGAACCTCAGGTCCGTCCTCGTGAAGAGTTGGGAGGACCGGGGCGACCGAAATCGGGTCTGGATCTATCACTTCTTCGGGAGAAGAGGGTAAGCATTTCTGAAACTCCTCCTCAGACATTTCCCCTTTACAGAAGTGAATGGCCGCATGGATGGGCCCCATGTCCAGGTCGGGCAGTACTATCGGGATGATCTCGGTGCAATCCTTGACCCCCTCAAGGTGAATTGCGTCTCTCTCAGCCTCCAGCTTAGCTCCCCTCTTATTAAGCTCGTCCTGGGCCCGTACCAGCTCTCCATCGTTGGCCCTCAGCTTGGACTCAACTCTACGCACTTCCACCTGTAGGATCCTGTTGTCGGCCTGGGCAGCCTCCAAATCCTTCTTGGCAGCATTAGCATTCTTCCTCTCTAGAGAGGCGGCGGCCCTGAGAGCTTTTATTTGTGGTATGGGCCTCAACAGCAGCTAGCTCCAGATTCTTTATGTTCTCATCTTTACGGGCCAGCTCGGACTCCATTTCACTAAGCCGGTTCTGGAGCCTCTAGGCTTGGCCGCCCTCGGACAAAAGGCTCAGAAGAAGATCCTTATTCTTGGCCGCAAGATAGGTCGCCTGCCAAAAAGAAACAGAAAATCAGAAATCAAACTAAGTTATAAACTCACGGCGGGAATAAGGGAAACTACCTTTCCCATCTGAGAACACAACAAGGTAACCACATCCTCGGGAGAGAGATCTTCGTATCTCAGAATTTTGGCCGAAGGGATCGCCTCGGCCAGTTCATTGATTGCCGGCACCAAATGAGAAGTGGCCTCCCGAATGTCCTGACCGAGGTCTTCTACGCCAAGAATCACGGCGCCTTTCTATTTTTTGGAGGAACCCTCCGACACTTTCTTCTCTTTCAGAACGGGATGCCTCTTGCTCAGGACCCGTTCCTCCTCCGCCTCCCGGTCCAACTCGGCTTCCTCCGCCCCGAATGGACGTTTCCTTTTTCTGGTAGGTTTTGATGGGCTGGAAGGATGGGTGGAGACTATTGGAGATGCCATAGATTAGGGAGATAAGCTTCAGGTAGCTGACGGAGTCGCCTCTTCAGCCACCTTTTTGGCCTCGGTTGCTGGCCGTTTCCGGGAGGACCCGGCTCCAATGTGGCCGATTTTCTTTGTTACACCAACTAGCTGATCCAAGTACTTTGGCCTTTTCGACATACCTACAAAAAAACAAAAAAAAACAACAAAGGCAAAAGGGTGGTCAGTCCAGAATCTGAGCAAAAACCAAAATATCATCATACTAAGCAAACGAGGAGATAGGTAAGAAGGTTAGTAAAAGCCCACCTATCCGCCCCGGGACATTCGGAGGAGCAGTCCGAATCAGGCCCGACTTGAGAAAGGCCGCATTATTAACCAATTTCTTCCAATGATCGGCATAGCGTCGAGCCCAACGTACCCGCTCCCGGACCTGATGGGAAACCTTGGGAGCGTCCCCCCAACAAGCTGGGAAAAATTAAAGAAGTCAAAATCCTATCATTAAATCAAAAGTAAGAACGTTAGGGGTTAAAATCCTAACCTCTCGCTCTAAAGATATCCGGGACAGAGACCTCATCTTCATACGATCTCAGAACTCGTCCCCAATCTCCTGTGGCCTAAAACCATAAGTCTTTGAAGTTCTTGTTGGAGTCGGGGAGCTTGCCGACAACGTTTGGCGAATCAGCATAAGTAGAAAGGTAATACCAACCATGGTGCGCTCTTGGGTTGGCCTTCAGTCGATACAACCTTTTCACTTCTTCAAGACAGGGTTCGCCGAGCCCCGCCCGACTCCAAATCACATATAGACCGGCCAGAATCCTCCAGCTATTCAGGCTCAATTGGCAAGGGGCAATCTCCATCTCGGCCAGCATCCAGGCAAAGTAATGTTGAAGTGGTAGCCGAAGACCACACTCAAAGAAAGCCGGAAGAAGGGCCACCGAACCCTCATCTGGTTGGCTAGCACGATCCATTGGCCCGGGACTTCAAGGGCGATATCTATCGGAATGTCATATCGTTGCCGGAGCATTGCGAGCTCATCTTCAGTTATCTTGGAAGGACGGTCCATGTCCAGAGCCGAGGAGTTAAAATCACCGGGCTCTGGGTCCTTCCGAGGGATCCTCTGATGATAAGTATCTTGTTCAATTTCAGAAGGGGTGGGGGTAGTGTCGAGGTCCTCTATGCTTGGTGCCCCCGAGCTCGAGGAGAGTTCTTCAACAGGGGGAGTCGGAAGTTTAGCAGGGTTTATAGAGGAAGACCTGATGTCAGACATCCCTGACATCCGAGAAATAAAAGAAAGAGGGGGGGAGTCAGTCTAGAGCTAATTTCTGAAGCTAAGCTTGTGAGTTCTAAATGCTCTAAAAACATCGATCAAGCTATAAATATCTCCCTAGCATCACAAAACCAAAACACAAAAAAAAAGGAAAAGAAAGGAACAAAAGGGAGCAGGATTCGCAAACACATGGAAAGCAAAAGCAAAAAGGTCGCTCAAAAGACTTACTTGTTTCTTTTAGAAGGGTTGCAGATTGCTCGGAGTGGTCTGGTCATTCTGAGGATTCACTGGTCACAGCTAAAAGAGAAGAGTTCTCGTGAATTGGGGAGATCGAAGAGTTCGTGAAAGAAGGCAACAATGTTTAATCAGTTTTGTTATAGCCTGATCGGTGCACTCGTGGCCGTTAGATTGAACGAAAGCGTCAGATTTACACCACGTGTCGCTTCTAAAATGATCTTTCAGAATTGGATGGACGGCTGAGATTTGACGTCTTTTTAACTGACCATAACGGTCTGATTGTTTTGCTTTTGGCGGGAGCACGACAGATGGTTGACAAGTGGCAGGCTCCCGTCAAACCCTAGAAGTGATCCGATGGGCATTTAAGAGGATGTGACGGTTGCGCGTCTCGTGCGACAAAATTACAGAAGGACAATAAAAGGATTTCACCTCGGTAGGAAGAAAGTCAGACCGAACACCTGAGTCAGACCGATCAGGATGTAAGTGTGGGTCGACGAAATTTCTCCTTAAGAAGATCGGCTATCAGTTCATCAACCGTACCACTCTTATATAGTTCTCGGCACCAACTTGTATGACTCGTTGGAACCGAGAACTAGGGGACAGATGTTGATGGTGCTTTCAGGTCCTATGTAATTTAAGGAGCACAACTGGGGTAAAAAGGGTAATTACCTTCTTGATCGAGATCATTAATGCCGACCCGACCACATGAGTGTTATAAAGCCAACAGGTAGAGACCAAGCATTTGATGATTGGAGACCGACCACTTTGGCTCGGATGACCGAGCATTATCAGATCGGCAGAAGCATTCTCAGTTCAAAGGACTACCATGACCGACCTCATGAAGACCGACCAGATAGCGAGGCGTGCTCAGGAAGATAAAGCATCCTATTTTCTCGGATAAGATGACAAAATATCCTACTTTCATGGGGAGAACTGATGAATCAGTGTCTTAATAGGACAAGAAAAGTAAAGGTAGTTTTAAACTATGGATCCTTATGGAAGAAGGAAATTGTTTCAACTAGGAAATTCTTGTAGGAGAAGGAATCTGATTTCTACACTATTAAATAGAATGGTAGAATGTGCATAAGAGGCATCAGAATCAATATCAAGATCATTAGGATCAGACTTGTAAACACAAGAGATATCAGAGAAGCATATCTCAGTAATAAAAGTATCATTCGTTTTGTGCCTGTGGATGTATGTGGGGATCTGATCTGCCGAACCACGATAAATCTCCTTGTTGATTGGTGTATTTATATGTCTTTTGCTAAGTTTGCTTTTGGTTCCCCCATAAACCGAACAAATTCACTATTGAGGGAGGATTGTATCGGGAGTAATATTCCAATATTGCCATAAGACCAAAATCAGCCGTCAACACTGTGGCTTCTAAATCTTTTTAGGTCATGATCGGGAATGAATAGACATTAAAATGTGAGAGCATATACCCTTATGTGACAATAATGATTCAAGGGCAACAATTTTCTATGCACTTCTCTGTGTTGCCCATCCAAGGGTCTGAGTTGGTATTGGAGTACAATGGTTGGAGGTTCTTTGACCTATTATAATAAATTACAAGAAACTGCAGATGAATTTTGTAGGAGCCACTTTCCTAGTGCAGCAAATGAGTCTTAGGCACCTCGGATCGGACTTGAAAATTTTTTCTGCTCTTCCCTTCACTTGGCCGAATATGACCATCTGCTTCACTTAAATTTTGTTTTCTGTTTTTAACAAAATTTTAGCCCCGGAACAGCCCCGAATAGTGGCTTAAAACTGGATTGTTTTGGACCCGAAATATGTCCACCACACTCCTGAAACAGCCCCTAATTTTCGCCTACAACAGTAAATTTTCAGGTCTGATTTTTCTATTAAAATAGCCCCAAAACAGTCTTAAAACACCCCTTAATGTTTCCCAATTTTTCTAAATTAAAAACAAAACAAACCTAGCCCCGTTACAAAATGTTGTATGGGACAGTGAGTAGAAAATTGCTCACTACCGTGTGTTGTATTGAGAAGAAGAAGATGATGAATTTTTGTTCGACACCAAATAGTCTTTCGTGCTATATCTTGTTACCAATAGAATATAGTGTGGGCTATACTCACAAAACAAATTTCTAAACTCTTTAGAGATTAAAATGTTTCAAAAGTTTTTCTTTTGGTCTTTCTTGTTCTTGTTTTTCTTCTGTTCAACACTCGATAGAATTCTTGGAACAAGAAAGGGGGGATAGGGTTAGAGTGAATTAGATTAGGCAAAAAGAAAGACTCATACACTAACACTCATACCTACTATGGATGAACTCATTGATGAGTTACATGGAGCCATTATTTTTTCCAAGAAGGATTTAATGGCTGGGTACCATCAAATTAGAGTAACAGTTGGGGATGTGTCCAAGACAGTATTTAGAACTCACGAGGGCTACTATGAATTTTGGTTAATGCCTTTTAGGTTAAGTAATGCTCATTCTACATTTCAAGCTAAAAAAAATTCAGATTTTCAAGCTATTCTTGAGAAAAAATTTATAGTATTCTTTGATGATATTCTAGTACATAGATCTACTTTGGATCTACATTTAAACCATCTAAGAGTCACCTTACAGTGTCTATCAAACAATTTTTTTGTTGTTAAAGCCAATAAATGCAATCTTTGTGAAAGTAATGTTTCATTTCTACACTATCTCCCTGATGAGATGGTATTTTCTCTCTATATGTTTTCCCCTCTTATGGCTTTTTGGTTCTTTGGAATTCACCACCGCACCACTATTATCGAAATAAAGTGTGATTGATTTATCCATATCTGTAACAACTTCTAAATCTCCCAAGAACTTCCGGAGCCAAACTGTTTCCTCAGCTGCGTCGCAAGCTGTTTGATAAGCGGAAAATATATCAATATTTACCACCCTTTTACTTAATATTTTGTATAGTTTCTTGAGTTTTGTGAATATTTTGATGTGTTTTGTGTATTTTGTAGATAAATAAGGTTTCAGGACTCACTGGAATCAAATTGTGGCCAAAACAGTAAAAAACGGGGCAAAAGGGAAAAAATGTCATTTTCGCGTCGCGACGCGCACAACCTTTACGTCGCGACACACTGACGTAACCAGTTTGCTGACACGCGTCATCATGATGTCAGCCTCAATTACTATTCTGCTGACATGTGTCATCACGTGCATCAGCACTTGCGTCATCGCCACATCATCATGACGTCAGCATAATAATTCACTATGCCAGCACGCGTCATTGCTTACGTCAGTATGACGTCAGCGTCACGACACACAAAACTTCACGCATCGCGATACCGAGCCAATAATTCCACCGACAGCCACGTGACATCATCTCAGCAAAGCCGCGTACACGTGTCAAAAATCAATGGTGCGACGCGATGCGCATGCCAAATTTTACCTATAAATTGAGACCGATTTCATTTGAAATTTTCGTACCTTCTTCTGGGGATTTCCTTAAGAATACTAAGAAGATTGTATCTTGTTTGTTTATTTATAGCTTTCTTATATTTAATTTTTATTTTATGCAATAAATCTTTCTTTATTTTACTTTTCAGTTGAGGAGGTAACTCCCCTCTGTTGGGGTCAAAGGTAAAGCTTTTATTACTAATATTTAGATTAATCTCCCTTAGTTATAATATATAAACTATCTTAAAACCTGAATTAATGGGTTACCGCCTTTATGGTCGGTTTGACTTAATTAAATTGATTTTAACCTGACTTAATTGGATACCACATTTATGGTCGGTTTGAATTAATCAAAAATCTGACTTAATCAAGAGACCGCCTATATGGTCGGTTGGTAATGTCATGCAAGTTTATATATTATAATAAGAGATATATCTAAATTAGAAGTAATAAAAGTGGATCCTCTAACCCCAACATTTTCTTTATTGTTAATTTATCTTTTTAATTTCCAAGTTTACTTTATGTTATTTTTTTTATTTATGTCTTTAATAGTCCTAGATATGTGTTGTAACTAAATACCATATATGGGGTTGTGATGAATTCCAATATCACCGTTTTTAGTGGTTATTTTATGTCTTGGGTAATATAAAGGTTTATTTATTGAGTCTTAAGCTTAATGCTTCTTGTTAACTGGCCACTAATAAGATTGATCTGGTAAACTTAAAATAAACTTGACGAAGGAATTTTAGGTTTCAGCCTTAGACTCAATAGCTCATGATCTCACCTTGGGGCAAATGATCCTTAGGTAGATTTCCTTCCTGGATTGAGATATACCTGTCGGGTGGGAGTAGCCATAAGTGGAACTTAATCTTAATGAATTCAGGTAATTTGGTTAACATAAACATATGATTAATTGGATTACTTTGGGTGTTTACATCTGACCATCGACAAAGGCTTTTGCTTATTTTCGTGTCCCAAGTTAATGAACCGGTATATTGCACAAACATGAGATAATCACTTCATCTTTAAAAGATATTAGAAGGAATCAAAACCCTATATAGCTTCTTAATATTGAATTTTCCTTAAATTTACTTCCACACTGTTTTAATTACTTGTATTTAGTTTAAAATCACCATCCAATCAACAACCAATCTATTATATACTTGTAAGCATTTAACTTCATAAATTGATAGCTAAGGTATTAAGGCCTTGTAGGATCGATAAATTTTATACTACTTGAGCGATACATGCGCTTACGTAACGTGTGTGTTTATATCACCGATCACTGCTATATACTCAACCTCTATGGTGGATTCAGCAATACAATATTTTTTTATGCTCATCCACACAATGACCCCACCACATAGTGTAAACATTGATCCAAATATTGATTTCCTAGAATCAACACATATTTGAAAATCAGAGTCCATATATCCTCTGAGGATCATATCCTCACCAGAATATACAAGCATATGATTTCTCGTTCTCTTAAGATACTTGAGAATATTTTCACAGCCACCCAATGATCTAATCATGGGTTAGACTGAAACCTACTAACTACTCCAACGGAAAAGCAAATGTCTGGTCTCGTGCATAACATAGCATAAATGAGACTACCAACTGCTGAGGCATTTGGTATATGTCTCGTTTCCTCAATTAATTAAGGTGTCTTAGGAGATTATTCCTTCGACAAATGAATTCCATGTCAATAAGGCAAATTGCCTTTCATGGAATTCTACATCCCAAATTGCACAAGGATCTGGTCAATATAGAATGCCCGAGACATAGCTAACAGTTGTTTCTTGCGATCCCGAATAATCTGGATCCTAATGACATAACTGGCCTCACCCAAATCTTTCATTTGGAATTGGTTAACTAGCCAGGTTTTCACATATGATAATATCTTTATCTCATTCCCAATTAGTAAAATATCATCGAAGTGCAAAACGAGAAAAACCACATACCCGTCAATGGGGCGCTTGTATATGTTGGACAATTATGACCAATAGCATCACTATTTGTAAAAGACATGGTGTTTTTGTATAAATTAACTATGTGACAAAGGAAATTTCTCTTTTATCATTTTGTAATTGGATTACTTGGATATATAAATGATAAAAGTCCATATGATTAGTACCGGATTAATAAGATATGATACATTAATAATCCACGAAAGGTTTAATCATTAAATATCCCTAGTCGTAGTATTATCGAGACTGTACATCAATTGCGGAATAGGCTTGTATTACACTTGTGCGCGTTATGGAAGCTTAACGGCATATTTCTCATATATTTAAGTATTGGATACTTATGCAAGTGTGAAAGGAGGTTCTGTTAGCCGTTGGACCAAGAACAACTTCGATCTGGATAGACCCCTCAAAATCTCATTGGTAGTATGACTATGTGTCTATGGGAATCCGAATCAGGGTAGGTGTATGTGGTCTTAACCTGAGACTTGCATCGCTAATACTTGCGACAATCAGTATACTTTGGTTTTAGTATTCCGGAGCTTTAATAGGTTTTGCGTACGCCTCTTCTGGGTATACTGAGAATCGTAGTGTATTGGGTGTGATGTCAAGATGGAAGTATCACTTCAGTCATATGGAGATGATGATCACGCAGGGATACATAACTAGTACTCTTAAATGCTGCAGCTATCGGAATAGTATGACAAGGTCATGATTATCCGATTACAGAGACTAGTTGCTAGTGATATGATATATGCTTCGTACGGGGCAGACACAATTTTATGCCCACGCCTAGCATGTGACATCTGATAATGGATCGTAATGCGCAATACATAATATACTATGCCTGATACAAATTATATATCCTTGTTGAATATTTCTGGAGAATTAGGTAGGCACGGTGCTTTGGTAGAAGCCAACCATGTCTTGTAAATCTGTAAGAACATGATACGTGGTACGCACGTGTTCGGATTGTCCGATGACCGTATTTACTGCCAACATATCAATGGATCTCTTGGGTCACTTCCTAAAGATTCACCGATGACATTTGACTCGAACAGAATAAATCCGGGATTAACTATGAGAGAGAAAATTAATCTAGGATTAATTGCAGCAAGAATTTATCTGGGATAAAATTTGATTAGAAGAGAGAACGCAATTAATTTGGAATTAATCGATTAAATAATATATTGGATATATTAATTGAAATCGGATTTCAATGCGGAATTAAAATTGGATTTTAATTCGGGTGAACGAATTAATTTGGAATTAATTCGCAAGTGACTTTCGTAATAATTTTACTAGGCATTATTATGTAATTAAATTGGATTTAATTACGTCGCGATGGAAAATTCGTTTAATCGGATTAAACGAACCCGAGCCCGAAGTGTGTTGAGAAAGCCAACTTGAATTTTGAATTTAAGTGGTGGGACCCACTAACTTACATCAATTGTCAACTATTTGATGGAAATAGTTGGGAGCTTTTAATGCAACCTTTTCCAACACACTTTGTTTAGCTTTTTTGGAAAAACATATACACTTTTTGAAAGTCAATTTTGTGTATTAGTTTTTGGAAAACAAAATATTAAAAATTCTTTCTCTTCCTTTCTTCCTCTTTGCTGTGACCTTGGGTTCTTTTCTCCATTGATTTTGCTTCAAAAATCAAGCAAGCTAGCACTTAAGGAGTCTTGTGAGGTGATAGGAAATCTCACCATTGGGTTGGAAACACTCAACATAAAGCTTGGAGCTTCCAACATACAAAGAATTTTTGAAATCACACATCCGATCAATGTAAATTTTTCCGCAACTCACTTGATCATTCACACACAATATCATGACTTACTCTTAAACTTTAGAGTTGCTCACTTATATAAACCCAAGATATTAAAGGTTTTGGTGCAAAAATTTGTAAAGAATTCATTGGGTTTATATATGTGCTCCAAAAACAAACAAAATTAATTAAGAATATGATGTGGGATAAAAGCTAATTTAATCTTAGCCATTAGATCTTAATTTAGTGGATTAATGAGATTATAAAACCCTAATAAGAGTTTGGGCCGAATTGGAATTCAAAACAAATAACAAATAAAAATTTTTTTACTATTCACATTATTATTCACGTTGCTATTCACGTTACTATTCACGTTTATTTATTTATTTATTTATTCATTCCAATTCCAAAGTGCCCCTATCGTCATTCACCAATCCCTAAGCCACTATGGAACCTTATAAATGATACGTTCAATAATTAAACACATTGAACCATTTATGAACAATTCCTACAACAATCATATATGCTGTTAAATTTGTACTGTGCACTGTTAACCATTGATTTCGACATTGTTGTGTGTGACCTTTTGGGTTCCCCTCAAGTTGTACATGAAATGAATCGTGATAATTTAATCGAACATAAATTATCCTCCGATTAGATGGTCGTTAGATTTCAATGACCAAGGTTGACATCTAGATACATACCAAGGCCCCCAAATGAGAAGGAAAGATATATATATACCCATTATGTATGCGATTTACATATGATACGGTCCCTCGCCTCACTGTATCCCCACCGTTTCACCTAGGGTATGGAAAATGTCTACCCATATAGTCAAAGGTATGATGTTGATAGTGTCATGAATCGTGCTAACCCAAGAATCTCACATGATTCTTCCGTTGCGGCCACAGTCTCAATCACTGATCAAACATATCAACCCGCAAACTGGAATACTACTCTTATAAGAAAATATTATCCGAGAGAGTGATGATTCTCTATTGTATCTTTACAAACTTCATGTGTTTCAACAAATGACCCAATCACCCTTATGACTAGATCTTTTGAACCAGGGAATGAGAATGTCAAAGTTATTTGATCCACACATAAGATTGTAAAGACCTCAAGTCTAAGAACTATTTATACAATCGATACATGAAAGTTCTCATAGACACATGGGATAAACACTCCATGTGAAAACTTTCAGCGGTCAGTTCGATGGACACAAGCAACTCATGCATCCATGTGATACACCAAGCGGACGGATCTCCACTAGTAGCCTATGAGATCGGCTATCCCACTTAAGGGCGGATCATATCATCATGCTAGTCTCTCCGCTTTGTGAACGCCCAGATTATTCACAGAACTATGATTAGGAACGTTTAAAAGTAATGATTCTCATAAGGCGTGGAAGCCATCATCCTATTACTCCAAGGGCTTTATTATAGTGTTTGATGATTCATATAAGTTATGTAAGACACGTATAATAAAGATTGTCATTTTATTAATTAATGAAAATATTACAAATACATGTACATATAGCTCATCCACAAGTTGGGTATAGGGCATATCCCTAACAATCTCCCACTTATACTATAGCCAACTAGTATGAATCTGGACACCATACTCTCGGGTGTGTCTATCATGCTTTTGTTGAGTCAGCCCTTTAGTTAGAGAATCTGCAAGATTATCTTCTGTGGGTATTTTCTCTATAATGACTTCTTTTCTCTCAACAATTTCCCTGATGAGATGAAATCGCCTGAGTACATGCTTGGATTTCTGGTGGGACCTTGGTTCATTTGATTGAGCAATGGCGTTCGTGTTGTCACAGTACATCGTGACGCCATTCTTTATCGCGGGAAGCACTTCCAGCTCCTTGATGAACTTCTTTATCCAGACTGCTTCTTTAGCTACCTCAAATGTTGCAATATACTCGGCTTCAGTGGTGGAGTCCGCTGTAGTTGATTGCTTTAAGCTTTTCCAACTGACAGCATCGCCATTCAAAGTAAACAAATATCCTGTTTGTGATCTACTGTCATCCCTATCGGTCTGAAAGCTCGCATCACAGTAACCAATGACTTTCATCTCAGAACAATCTCCGTATGTAAAAAACACATCCTTAGTTCTTCTCAGATACTTGAAAAAAAATGATTTGACAGCTGTGTTGGACAATTATGACCCATAACATCACTATTTGTGCAAAACATGGTGTTGTTGTACAAATTAACTATGTGACAAAGGAAATTGCTCTTTTATCATTTGTAATTGGATTACGTGGATATATAAATGATAAAAGTCCTTATGATTAGTTCCAGATTAATAAGATATGAGACAGTATTAATCCACAAAGGTTTAATCATTAAATATCCATAGTCGTAGTATTATCGAGACTGGACATCAATAATGCGGAATATGCTAGTATTACACTTGTGCGTGTTATGGTAGCGTAACGGCATAGTTCTCATATATTTGGGTATGGGATACTCATGCAAGTGTAATAGGAGGTTCTGTTTACCGATGGTACGGAAACAGCTTCGCTCTGGATAGACCCCTCAGAATCCCATTGGTAGTATGACTATGTGAGTCCGAATCAGGGTATGTGTATTTGGTCTTAACCTGAGACTTGCATCGCTAATACTTGCGACAATCAATATACTTGGTTTTGGTCCTCCAGGGCTTTAACAGGTTCTGTTTACGCCTCTTCTGGGTATATTGAGAATCGTAGTGTATTGGGTCTGATGTCAAGACGGAAGTATCACTTCAGTCATATGGAGATGATGATCACGCAGGGATACAGAACTGGTACTCTAAGTGCTATAGCCATTGGGGAAGTATGACTAGACTTTCCGATCATAAAGAGACTAGTTGCTAGTGATCCGATATATGCTTCGTACGGGGCAGACACAACTCCAGCCCCAGGCCTTGAATGTGACATCCGATACTGGATCGCAGTACCCAATACTACGTATACTACGCCTGACAAAGATCATATATTCCGTAGCAGAATATTTCTGGAGAATTGGGTAGGCACGGTGCTTTGCTAGAAGCCAACCATGTCTTGTAAATCGGTAGAAACGTGGTACCGGGTACGCTTCGGATAGTCCGATGACCGTATTTACTGCCAACATATCCAGGGATCTCTTGGGTCGCATCCCAAAGATTCACCGATGATGTCTGACTCGAACAATATTAATCTGGGATTAATAGAGAGAGAATATTAATCGGGATTAATAATGAGAGAAAATTAATCTGGGATTAAATTCGTTGAGAGGAGAGAACGCGATTAATTTGGAATTAATCGGTAAAATAAATTTAATAGTTAAATTAGATTTTACTATTTAATTTATTTAATTGGACTAAATAATATATTAGATATATTAATTGAAATTGGATTTCAATGGGAAATTAAATTGAATTTTAATTTTAGCGAACGAATTAATTTGGAATTAATTCGCGAGCGATTTTCGTAATAATTTTACTGGATATTATTATTTAATTAAGTTGGATTTAATTATATCGCGACGGAAAATTCGTTTAATCGGATTAAACGAATCCGAGCCCGAAGTGTGTTGAGTAAGCCTACTTGAATTTTGAATTTAAAGTGGGGCCCACTTCACTTACATCATTAGTCATTTTTAGTGATTGACATGAGTGATGAGTTTTGATAGAAACTTGTAAAAGACTCAACACATTTAATTTTATAAATAATTACTCTGTCTCCCCTGGCAGTTAGGCCGAATTGGCCTTGTTTGGAGCATGGCCGAATTGGCCATTAACGAATTGTCCGAATGGCCTTAGAAGGCCGAATTGAAAGCTTTGGCCGAAACGGGGCCACTGACTTCAATTTCAATTGCCTTTATTTTGGAAATGAAAAGAAATGGCCACTGTTTTCATTTAGTGGCTTAAAAGTCACTTTTGACTTTTCAATATATATATAATTGGCTGAAAGCCTTTTAAGTTGCTTTTGAAGTAAATAAAGTGGTGGCCAATTCAATTTCTCTCTCTCTCGATAATGGCCGAATAACAGAGAGAGCAAAACAGCTCTCTGGTTCATTTTCATATTGGCCGATTTCTACCCCTCTCTCTCGGGCAAATTTGTTTCTCCTAGGGAGATAAAATTTGTTCCACTTGTTCTTGCTACCACATAAGGGAGTCAAAAAGATGGTGATAGAGATACTCACCCATGAGTTTGGAACCACAAGGAGGGCTTGGAAGCTTCAACATCCATGAAAAGTGTTTGCGCGATTTTTGTGCGCGAAGAAGAATGAGAAACGTGTAAGGTTCAAACTTCATGAGACAAAGTCCCAGCAAGGGGTGTTTGATTAAGTGAATAAGCCTCCAAGGGGCGCAAGCACACAAATTACAGTCCTAAAAGTTATAGAAACTAAAAGATAAAAAAAATGCTCGTTTGAGTCTTCATTTGATCAGGGTTTTCTCTCTGTCCGAGTGAGCTTTTATAGTGAAACTTGTAAACTGCTTGGGCGGTCCCAATATCTCCCTGCAGCTGCTGGATCGTGCCTTCAACCTTGGGCTGTGCGTCTCAACTGCTTGATCGTGGGTTGAGCCTTTATAGTGAAATTTGTAAACCGCTTGTGCGGTCCCAGTATCTCCCTGCAGTTGCTGGATCGTGCCTGTAACGTTGAGCTGCGTGTCTCAACTGCTCGGTTGTGGAGGGAAAACCGTCCAACTGCTACGATCGTCCTCCTCCCTTTGTTCTTCCCTTCGTCTTAGGGCGATTTAGTTCCAGGGTGACTAGAATTTTCTCTGTCAACAATTGTCCCCCAAATTTACCTTGATTGAACCGGACGTGAAGATCGAGGTAAATTTTACGGTCTTCTATCGACGAAAAGGCTTATAGATCGGAATGATAGAAACTTGTATGGTCATTCCTTTTCGCCCTCGACCAGCCCATCACTCGGCTAATCCCTTAGTCCAGAGAATCTGTGGAATCAGGCTCTCTGCACTCCCCGCGTAGAGAAGCTGAGGCTAGCCGCTGTCAACGAGCGTAACCCATCCGCAACCGGGAGGATGCAGTACCTTCACACAGAGGACCCTGGTCAGCTGTCGCTAACGGACATAGTCCATCCACACCATTACATTTCATTTCACACCTCACACCGTGTGGATGGCCGTTAGCTAATCTCTTTACATTCCCTTTCACACTTCATCGAAGAGAAGCTTTCGCTTCTGATGGCCTTTTTTCATGCAGATCTTTTCTTTTCTCGACTTTCTTCTGCCTCTCCCGATCTTTTTTTTTCATCTTAGGGATTCCGCTTGGTTACGGAGGGCCAAGCTGCGATGTTTTGAGTAAGGTCGGCCCTTAAATGGGCGGTTGGGAGACCCTGCAAGTTACTTCTTCAACCTTCCTCTTTTTATATACTCCTAAGTCATGATATTGTTTTCACGTGAAATGCTTTTTTTCCATGTGTTACCTGACCAATAGGGGGGCTCCCTACTCTAGGTCTAGTTTTTTGCCGAAAGTAAGCCCACGGCCTGATGGTTTTGTCATATCAATTTTATATTTACTGCTTGTGCCAATAATGGAAACAGCTTGGGCGATGCCTCTAGAAGGTGTAGTATTGACATCTGTCATTGACCGATCTGGGAGGTCGATGCTAAGATTTTGAGGTTCGGTCGATCTGCTGGAGGCCGATGCTGCAAGGTCGAGCGAGGTAAAACTCGGGATGAAACTTTTCGCTCTGTAACCTGTCGGGTTTCCTTTAGAGTCATTCATGACCTATCACTTCGGCAATAATGTACGGCCTTTTCTATACGTTTCATCATGAGGCCCATTTAAGAGCCATTTTTATGTCACTTTCGTGTTTCCTTCCGTCGCACGTCACTTTCCCAACGAGTTGCATTCGAACACCTGTCTAGGGCAACTTTTCATCCTTTTCCGTTTTCCCATCGCTTTCACTTCTCGACAACTCGTATTGCGACACTTGTCTCAGGTTAGACCCTTCGTCTGTTACATAAGGATTCATCCCATTCTGGCCTTCACTTTACCTTCGACTTCCTCTGCAAACCCACTTTATCGAATTCTCGACCTTCTGTTATCAATGGCTTCTTCATCCTCTGCTCCCAAAAACTAGCGCCTCAACCTTCGCCGATTATAAGATGGCGCTGGAATCTTCTTCTGTGGGCACCTTCGGCGTTCACACTCTTGATGAGAATTTTGGCCATTGCGCTCTTGGCCCCATCTTCGTTGAAGATGACATTATTGCAACGGCTCCGTTGGCTCAACAGTTCCCTCTTCTTCTGGCCTTCCATTTTCTGAGCCACTTAACATCTCTCCTTTCGTTCAGACCAATCCGATTCGTACCTGGCCCAAACCCGATACCACATTCGAAGCCTGGTTTCAGCGTATGCTGTTGCATGCGAATACTCGAGCCTTTTTAGACAAACATCACCTTCTTCCTTTCATCGAACTTTCATCAGCTTTGCCCCATTTTGACCGTAACTTGTTTCCTATTTCTTTGCTCTTTTGGTCATCTGAATAAAATGTATTCATTCTTCCGGTCGGGCCCCTCACTATCACCCTTCGTGATATTGGTGCTCTTACTAGACTGGCCCCTCTTGGAGTGACTATCTCGGCTTGTACAAACTTATGTTTCCCTCCTCCTTCAATGGACCCTTCGTCCTTTTCATCATATTCTTCTTTTCTTCGCACGTTTTCGAAAATAGCTGGTCCTGTTTCGATGTTAGAGCGAACAATTTTCCTTCATTATTGGCTGTGCAAATACATCATTTGTGTGCGTAGCCAAAAGCCTGTGGCGGGCTATCTCCATATCTCTTCCGACCTTGCCCACGGCCGTCACTTAGACCTGGCCTCCTTTTCACTGGCCGCCATATATTGGGGATTGACCGTCCTCCAGAAACAACTTCGGTCGGGGCATCACCCATTGCCTCCAGTCCCCTGTGGCTCGTCCAACTTGGTTGAGAGCCTATTTCCCTGTCTTCGGCACAATTGATTCAACTCACCCTTATCATTGTGCCGATATTCTTTTTTCTCAACTTCGTCCATCTTCTTTTCTCCCCTCGCACTGTTTTTGAGTATTTCTACACTCTTCCTCGGGTTCCTTCTTTTTCCCTTTTTCTGTGTCGAATAGCCCATCCTTCGTCCATGACCTCCCTCTTTCGGAAGAGGATGAATCTGTTGGACAAAATGACCCATAGCGTCACTATTTGCACAGATCATTGTGTTGTTGTAGCAAATTAACTATGTGACAAAGAAATTGCACTCTCATCATTTGTGATTAGATCACCATAGATATATAAATGAAGAGAGGTCCCATGATTAGTACCTGGACTGAGAATGATATGAGACAGTATCAGTCCCCGAAGGTTTAATCATTAAATATCCCTAGCCGTAGTATTATCGAGACTGGACATCGATAATGCGGAATAGGCTAGTATTGCACTTGTGCGCGTTTTGTGAGGGCACAACGGCATAGTTCTCATATATATAAGTATTGGATACTTATGCAAGTGCGATAGGAGGTCGTGTTTCACCGACGGTACGGGAAACAGCTTCGCTCTGGATAGACCCCTCGGAATCCCATTGGTATTATGACTATGTGTCTATGGGAGGCCGAAATCAAGGTAGGTGTGTATAGTCTTAACCTGAGACTTGCACCGCTAATACTTACGATAATCGATAAACTTTGGTCTTGGTGGTAGGGGGCTTTAACCGGTTCTGTGTACACCACTTCTTGGTTTATCAGAGAGTCGTAGAGTATTGGGTGTGATGTCAAGATGGAAGTATCACTTCAGTCATATTGGAGATGATGTCACGCAGGATACGGTATTAGTGCTCTTAAGTGCTGCGCGGCCATCGGGATATTATGACAAGGTCATGTATATCCGATTATAGAGACTAGTTACCAGACATCCGACATGTGCTTCGTACGGGGCAGACACTTATCCAGCCCCAAGCCTAGCACGTGATTATCCGATACTGGGCCGATATACACAATACTACGGTATACTACCCTTGATACAGATCTATATATTCCTGTAAGAATATTTCTGGAGAATTGGGTAGGCATGGCGCTTTGCTAGAAGCCAACCTTGTCTTGTAAATCGATATAAACGTAGTACGAGGTACTTACGTGTTCGGACAGTCCGACGATCGTATTTACTGCCAACATATCCGGAGATCTCATGGGTCGCTTCCTGAAGATTCACCGATGACGTATGACTCGCACTTTGATTAATCGGGATTAATTAGAAGAGAGAGATAGAATTAATCTGGGATTAATTCGATGAGAGAGAAAATTAATCTGGGATTAATTGCGGAGATATTTTATCTCGGATAAAATATCGTTAAAGAGAGAGAACGATTAATTTGGAATTAATCGATAAAATTAATATATTCGATATATTATCGAAATTGGATTTCGACGCGGAATTAAAATTAGATTTTAATTCGGGCGAACGAATTAATTTAGAATTAATTCGTTAGCGACGTGAATAGTGAATTCGCTAGGCGTAATCACTAATTACGACGCGACGGAAAATTCGTTAATTTGGAATTAGCGAACCCGAGCCCGAGAGTGATTGCGAGCGCATTCGCATTTCGAATTCGAGCGCGGCACGCAAGTCACATCAAGCGTCAAATCGCTAGTCGCGTCAATCGTCAAATCAATTGTCACTTTGAGTGATGTGACTTGACAATATGTCACTTTATTAAAGTGAATAGATGTGATGTGAAAAGTGATGTGATATGACTTTAAGTTAAAAGTAAAAGTGATGGAATATGAAAAGGTTTGGAATATATATATATAGTTTTATTTATTTTGGAAGATAAATGAATAAATATATATTACTTTTCTTTTCCTTTTACACACACATTCGGTCCTCTCTCTCTTACATGCAAACATGTACGGTTCTCTCTTCCCTCTTTTTTTCTTCATCTCCTTCACGCATGGTGCGATTTCTTCTCTTATTTTTCTGGTTTCACCGAAATTTTGAGAAGCAAAATGGAAGATGAACAAGTGCTAGCACACCTTGAGTAATACATAGGTGATAGGGAAGTGTCTTCATGAGCTTGGAAAGCTTGAAGCTTGGAGCTTCAATGGAGTCTTGCATGGCCGAAAATGGTGGAGTCCAAACCAGCCAAACCGCACAGCCCACTGTCAGGAAAGCCATTGCCGAGCTTGGAGGGAGCTTAAAATCGCACCTTGTTCTTCATTCATCAAAACCGTTCAATGTGAGTTATGTTCCGCCTTACTCCTTTGATGTGTTTATATGCGGTTTTTGTGCATGATTTGTGATCTTGGGACTTGATTGAACTCCAACAATGGTATCAGAGCTATTGATTGCATGAAAACCGAATTAGGGTTCTTGAGCAAATTTGGGGCTTTTTGATTTTAGCTTGATTCTGACAAATTGATTGTTTAAGAATGCTTATATATGATCTAATTTGAGTTATATGTAATCAATTTGATAAAAAATTGATTGGATTGATTTTCCCCAATTTGCTTATTTTTGGTCAAAACTTTGATTTGGGTAAACTCGATTTAGGCATGATTTGGTTGAATTGTTTGATGAAGTATGCTTGAATGACGTTGAATTGAAGTTGTGCATGATCAATTTCAAGAAAATTGGATTAGATCAATTTTCCCCAATTCTTTAGGTTGAACATGAAACTTGAAATTGGGTAAAATGTGTTTGAGCATGTTTAATTGAATTGGATGTTTAGTATGCTTAGAACATGTTTAATTGAGATTGTGTGTGATCAATTTCGTGAAATTGGATTGGATTCAATTTTCCCCAAATTGAAGGCTTGGCCGAAAATTGCATAACCCTAATGTCTTGGTAATTTTGTTTTGTTTGATCATTGGATGACTTAAAACAATTGGTTAATGTTGTTTTGAAGTTCAATTGGATTGAATTTGATTTAGAACATTTTTCCCTTTTAAAGTGGCTTGGCCGAATCTTATGAACATGAAATTCTTTGTGATTTTTTGTTTTAATTCATTGGATGAATTGAATTGATTTGGGAAATTAAGATTGTGGACTCAATTGGATTGAAACCGAATCGAATTGAAAAACCCCTAATTGCCGAGACTTGATAGCATGTTAATTGGGTTTGATTTTAATTGAATTGTGTTGGACACTATTTGGTTGTTAAAATGCATGATTAATTAGGCTAATTGATGTTTTAGAAATGTTAATTGGGTAATTGATTGTGTAATTACACTTAGGTTAATTAATTGTGAAATTTGGAATTTTATAAGTTAATTAATTTGGGCTTGATTTTGGAAATTGGGCTTGTTAGGTTGTAATTGGGCTTTTGGGCTTTGTTGTAACAAAGTTGGGTTTAGGCAAAATTGGTTGGATCCAATTAGGCCCAAAACCGAATCCAAAAGGTCCAATTATGACTTAATGGACCTTAATTATTTAATTGGGCCTAATGGGCCAAAATTAATTTAAAGGCTTATGGGGTAACTCCCGGATTGGACTTTGGTTGCGGGTTTGACCCGAGTTGACCAAAAGTCCACGCCTCAAGAAATTAATTAAAAGCCCATTGGACTTTAATTAAATTAATATTGGATATTAATCGGGCTTTGAGACCCGTAACGATTAAATTTGGAATTTAAGTCGTAAAGGTTTATTTATAAAGTGTAATATTTAATTTGGAATTAAATAATGAATTAGAATTAAATACGTATTAAATTGGATTTAATCATGTAATTTAATTTAATTAGTAGAAATCGTACTTTGAGTACGTGTTCGCAATACGAGTTTGACTCGAACAAAATCAAATCTTTGTTTGAACATTGGATGATCACTAATTATCAAGATTAATTAATTTGATTAGATTGATTGATAACATGCTTGTATGAATACATGGTTGTGATGTTTGAATAATGTATATCGGATGGATATTAGCGGGTGGGGCGATTTTGGAAATTGTAATAAATTTGATTTATTAATTGGACCTGCGTGTCCAGCCTTATCTCCTATTTCTTTGTATTCTCTTCTCACCTATTCCCCTCTGTGTATATGAGGTTTCTTTAGAAGTGTAGTGTAACGGGTAGAAGTAATAAGTGCTAGCTTGAGTGAGAAAGGAGAGATTTGATCTAGGATCAATGTGTAAAGTATCCATCCGCATATCATTATTATTTATTTTCATATACGCTTTATTATGTATTTAGAATGCATGTTTAAGGGTGTATGATGATGAGACCTTAACAAAGATAATTAAATTGGTAGCCAATTTGCACGCGAAAAACCCTCGTTTTATATTAAGCAAATATCCTTCCATTGAATGATTCTTGTTCAAGATCCGAAGTTGGCATTGGTTTTTATTGGCCAAAGTCAAGGCCTTTGTCAATCAAGGATGTACTTGAATCATGAGAGTTTTGTTGCATATCGGTGTCTTGTCCAAATCGTGATTTATTGGCCAAAGTCAAGATCACTTTGTCCATGACATTGATTACGAAACTTTCCTCGTCAATGGGTCCCGCTTAACTGGAATCATTAGGTTTGTTTTTGGCCAAAGCCAAGGCCTAAATGATTCAGAGGATAGGGTAGGAAAATGTAATGGATACATTGACATTACATATGTTTCGGACTTGGATGTCCACCTAACCGGATCTAGGAATTGGATGAGATCCAATTGATCTGAGAGATCTACCTAGTTAATAGCATACAGTTTTTATTGGCCAAAGTCAGGGTTGTGTGTTATTTAATAGGATCCTAGCCCACTAGGAAACACGGTTTCCCGAGTACTCCACAGAGGGTTAGAGGCTCGACGAAAAATAGTGGGAGGCAAGTATTGAATTTGCAACATTCGTTCAATACTCGCCATACCGCTCATTTAAATTATTTCGTCGTAATATTAAATGTTAGTTGGACTAATATTAAATTGTTGTTTTAATAAACAGTTGGACTGTATTATACTTGATTATATATAATTGGATTATATTAATCAATATATTTGAATTAATTAATTTCAGTTTACAGTTGATTTTATAATTGGATTATAGTAATCAATGTAATTGAGGTTAATTAATTTGGATTATATTTGATTATATAGTTGGACTATTATAATCATTATAATATATATAGTACCACTAATCGTTGATTAAATAGTTGGACTATTGTAATCAAGATAAGAAATTGAAAAGTTGGATATTTAAAATATAATCTGGGATTAAAATATTTTAAATGATTTAATTTTCAAATTGGGAATAAATAATAGGTTACTTTATTTGATAAAATAACTTTTATACCTTAAGCCCAAAATTAAGCAAATAGTAGAGCATAAAATCTTTGAAAGATTTATGTGATGATGACTTTAATGCTTAATTATACTTATAATAAATCTATCTTTAGATTTAAAAGTATTAAAATTGCAATTAATAATTCTTGGAGAATTAATTGACTATTCTAGTGGAGAAAAGTCAAAGTTTGCAATTGGGCATGTAGCACAAGGTGCATATCGTTTCGATATTCCGAAACCCAGGCTTGGCCAAAGGTTTGTGAAATATTGAAAAGCATAATTGACAAATAAATAGCTCAAATTGATTTGATCAATAGAGACTTATTTGTGGCATTGTTGTCTAGGACACAATTTAATTAGACTCGTATATCCACACTTTTGAAGAGTGGATACTAGGACTGATTTGACTATTCAAATAAGGTCTGCGAATCTAGTTTTAGGTAAAGTACTTAAAATACTATTTACTTGTAATAGTGTAAGTGCCACCGATCTGTTAGCCCTATTCATGGTGAAGTTAGTGGGCCCATATCTAACTAGGCTAGATGTGAACATGAATATTTCGTGACCTTAACGGATGTGGCATCTCGTTATGGTTATGTGTTTCTTTGAAGAACACAAATACGAAACTTTGAGTTTCGACATGAAGTATACAAACAGATCGGCTGTAGTATTATGCCATACGGTAAGACCGTATTGGTAAATACTTAGCAGTAAGTTTCATACGTACATGAAAGAGTACGGTATTCTTTCATATGAGGACCTCCCGAGACACGTCAATAGACGGTGTGTCAGAACTAAAAAACCAAGTTTTGTTGGACATGATTAGGTTTTTCGCGAGTCGCTCTGAGCTACTGTTTCCTTCAACAGGATATGTATTAACAGTGCAAAACTTATTTAGAATAAGGTTCCATATTAATCTGTTTGACAGATATCATATAGGATATGAACAGGAAAGAAACGAGGTTTCTCATTCCTGATAATTTGGGTATGCCAGGCATAAAGTTTGGATGATACCAAACTAAGAACCCAAATTGGATTAGTGCCAATATAGGTTATCCTAAGGGAAACCATAAGTATAGTACTTATAAATCCCACATGAGAACAATGTGATTGTTGCTCACCATGCGGTTTTCCTGAGAGGAATACCGATATGCAGTGGTCAGTGGGAGGATAGTGATACTCGATGAAAATCGGAGTAATACTATTCAAAGCACGAAGTCCTTAATGGAACACAAACAATTCATCTATGATGAATCTGTACCATTAATCTTCAAATACACAAGAAATCGGGTAGATCGGATAGAGTCAGAAAACAACCTAGGGTATGGGTTTCTGATCTAACCTCATTAAGATGTCAATCTTATGAAGGTATACCACCGACTACGTTTTGAGGAAGTGATACGAGGTATCGACTCCCTGTTATGGCAAAGTGCCATGAGTCCGAAATGGATTCCATGTATAACGACTATTATGGATACTAGTTGTTGTACCACAAGCATTGTGCCTATTGGTACATTATACGTCTTCAAGGAAGACATACATGGATGCAACATACCAACGTACAAAGCTAGGCTTTTGACGGAAAGGTATCGTTATCAACATTGTGTTAATAACGGTTCAACCTTTTACCTGTTGCCATGGTAAATCCATTTTGAAGATGCTTGTTGATAACTGTATATTTCATTTATGAAATATGTCAGTTACAAATCAAAATCGCTTTCCTGAAAAGGAAACCTTTTGGAGAATGTTTACAACATTCTGACGATTTTGTATAACCGACAAACAAGGTTTGCGGATTATTCAATCCATGTTTGGATTGAAGCAAGCATAGGGTTCTTGGAACTGACGTTTTGAAATAATCATAATGGTTTATGATTTAACTCAAAACGAAATAATTCTTGTGTATATAAGGAGGTTAGTGGGAGAGGGCACTGACAATGAAATTCCCATAAAACAATTGGTGAAAGCTTGGCTTTCATGGATATTCTTTCATAGAAATTCTCCGTAGAATTCTGGGGAGTAACAACCTTTATTCAAGGAATAAAGATCTACTGGGCTAGATTTGGAGTTGTTAACACTCTCTGGGAAATTGTACATTTAAAATGTACTTGTATTGGTGTCTCATACGCTTTGAGCATATGGAGTCACAATCGGGTCAATCCAAGTGATAGTCACTGGATTGAAGATTAAGAACATCTGTTAGTATCTGAGAGAACTAAAGATGTTGTCTTAAACTATGGAGAGGAGAACTTGAAGTGACTGGGATCACTGTTGCAAGTTTCCAAACCGGTAAATACTGCGGTACTATAAAGTTTGAACACTGGGACAGTGAGCTGGAAATCTTCCGAGCAAGATAACTGTGCCGAATTAACAACAAATGCGGATTATTGCTGCAGCTGAGGCAGCAATAGAAGCCATTTGGATCGATAATAAATCTAATTAGATTAGATATAGTTCTGTTAGCAGCTGAGCTAGGCGTCAGCACAGGCTAAAGAATTAAAGGTCTCATCGACGATCCAGATATACTTCTATATCATCTGATTCGTTCGGATCATACATCGTGGCGATGTGATGATCGTGTAAATCGCGTCAGACGATAATTAAGCAAATTCGCTGACGAAAACCTTTCCTCAGCAATTTGAGCGAAACGTACATAGTTCAGGTGTGGGACACTTGAGTGACTGGCTATGTGCCAAGTGGGAGATTGTTGGATAAAATGACCCATAGCGTCACTATTTGCACAGATCATTGTGTTGTTGTAGCAAATTAACTATGTGACAAAGAAATTGCACTCTCATCATTTGTGATTAGATCACCATAGATATATAAATGAAGAGAGGTCCCATGATTAGTACCTGGACTGAGAATGATATGAGACAGTATCAGTCCCCGAAGGTTTAATCATTAATATCCCTAGCCGTAGTATTATCGAGACTGGACATCGATAATGCGGAATAGGCTAGTATTGCACTTGTGCGCGTTTGTGAGGGCACAACGGCATAGTTCTCATATATATAAGTATTGGATACTTATGCAAGTGCGATAGGAGGTCGTGTTTCACCGACGGTACGGGAAACAGCTTCGCTCTGGATAGACCCCTCGGAATCCCATTGGTATTATGACTATGTGTCTATGGGAGGCCGAAATCAAGGTAGGTGTGTATAGTTTAACCTGAGACTTGACACGCTAATACTTACGATAATCGATAAACTTTGGTCTTGGTGGTAGGGGGCTTTAACGGTTCTGTGTACACCACTTCTGGGTTTATCAGAGAGTCGTAGAGTATTGGGTGTGATGTCAAGATGGAAGTATCACTTCAGTCATATTGGAGATGATGTCACGCAGGATACGGTATTAGTGCTCTTAAGTGCTGCGCGGCCATCGGGATATTATGACAAGGTCATGTATATCCGATTATAGAGACTAGTTACCAGACATCCGACATGTGCTTCGTACGGGGCAGACACTTATCCAGCCCCAGGCCTAGCACGTGATTATCCGATACTGGGCCGATATACACAATACTACGGTATACTACGCTTGATACAGATCTATATATTCCTGTAAGAATATTTCTGGAGAATTGGGTAGGCATGGCGCTTTGCTAGAAGCCAACCTTGTCTTGTAAATCGATATAAACGTAGTACGAGGTACTTACGTGTTCGGACAGTCCGACGATCGTATTTACTGCCAACATATCCGGAGATCTCATGGGTCGCTTCCTGAAGATTCACCGATGACGTATGACTCGCACTTTGATTAATCGGGATTAATTAGAAGAGAGAGATAGAATTAATCTGGGATTAATTCGATGAGAGAGAAAATTAATCTGGGATTAATTGCGGAGATATTTTATCTCGGATAAAATATCGTTAAAGAGAGAGAACGATTAATTTGGAATTAATCGATAAAATAATATATCGATATATTAATCGAAATTGGATTTCGACGCGGAATTAAAATTAGATTTTAATTCGGGCGAACGAATTAATTTAGAATTAATTCGTTAGCGACGTGAATAGTGAATTCGCTAGGCGTAATCACTTAATTACGACGCGACGGAAAATTCGTTAATTTGGAATTAGCGAACCCGAGCCCGAGAGTGATTGCGAGCGCATTCGCATTTCGAATTCGAGCGCGGCACGCAAGTCACATCAAGCGTCAAATCGCTAGTCGCGTCAATCGTCAAATCAATTGTCACTTTGAGTGATGTGACTTGACAATATGTCACTTTATTAAAGTGAATAGATGTGATGTGAAAAGTGATGTGATATGATTAAAGTTAAAAGTAAAAGTGATGGAATTGAAAAGGTTTGGAATAATTATATATGTTTATTTATTTTGGAAGATAAATGAATAAATATATATTACTTTTCTTCCTTTTACACACACATTCGGTCTCTCTCTTACATGCAAACATGTACGTTTCTTCTTCCCTCTCTTTTTCTTCTTCATCTCCTTCACGCATGGTGCGATTTCTTCTTATTTTTCTGGTTTCACCGAAAATTTGAGAAGCAAAATGGAAGATGAACAAGTGCTAGCACACCTTGAGTAATACATAGGTGATAGGGAAGTGTCTTCATGAGCTTGGAAAGCTTGAAGCTTGGAGCTTCAATGGAGTCTTGCATGGCCGAAATGGTGGAGTCCAAACCAGTCCAAACCGCACAGCCCACTGTCAAGGAAAGCCATTGCCGAGCTTGGAGGGAGCTTAAAATCGCCTTGTTCTTCATTCATCAAAAACCGTTCAATGTGAGTTATGTTTCCGCCTTATCCTTTGATGTGTTTATATGCGGTTTTTGTGCATGATTTGTGATCTTTGGGACTTGATTGAACTCCAAACGAATCAGGTCTACGCATATGGCACAGTTTTATGTAGCCGCGACCTGTATTCATGACATCATGATGGGCCAATGGGCACGGCGGAGTAGAGGTGTACTCATCAAATTCGTTGCGTCATTGGTCTGTTCAAGGGTGGCCTTTTATTTCTTTCACACGCGCTCTGTTTGTCAGACCGTTTTAAGATCTTTTCAGTCTCTGAATTGAGGTTCCTTGGCGGAAACTCGCTCTTTGATTTTCTTTTGTTATCGCTCCTTTTGCTTTGGACGTCTGTTCATTCTTCTTTTGACGTTTCTGGCCACCTGCCCGCGAACGATTTCTCCTTGCCTTCCATGAGATTTTTTCTTCCATTCCTTTGTCCCCCAAGTCTTCTGAGCTGACGAGGTCGACGAAGCAACTGAGGAGTCTAGCCCAAGAAATAAAGCTCCCTGCTAAAAGGATACATCCTTCTCCCAATCGTAGCTATGATTCAGAGTGTCGCTCGTCCGTCTTCTAAAGTATGAGTTTGAGGACCATCTTCTTTTGCACATGAGTTTGATGTACTCTGAAATCATAATTGTGTATCTTGTGCAGGTACTTAGGATTGAACCGCCTTTCGCCACTGCCCGAAACGCGCGAACTCTGAGTGGCGAAGCTCCTATAGGTGGAGGCGAGGAGGTGGGACTGCAGAAATGCGGTCGTTCAGTTTCCTTTGATGCGGATGAAGCGGCCGAGAGGGTCCCATTCATGGAGCAATACCAGGAGAGGGCGGTGCAGTCGGAGCCGATCCCCAAGGTATAGAGCCATTATTGACTTTGGTGTTCGCCATCCAAGAGTCGAGGAAATTC